>JAMXBD010001959.1:0-262410 GCA_024138025.1 Combretum micranthum | reverse complement strand
TTCATCAGCTATCTATTAACGGATTATATTATCTCGTTTTAAATAACTTCATCATAGATTTTGTTCAATATAAATCACCACAAGGAAATTGCTTTCGCCAGCTAATTGTTAAAATTTCCATTTCTTCAGCACCTTACTTTGAATTCTATTTAACTTTTAGTAATTCCGTCGATCTTAGTTTCAGTATCTAATTGTTTGTTTAATCAACACTAAAATTAAATTAAGAAATTCTTTTAATTATTTTGAAATAGTCCATAATCACTATTCATATAAGATTTTTTATAAGGAATAATGTTATGAATGGTGCTTGAACTTTGAAAAAATATGAAATTAGGCACCTAAATATTGAAATTGATCAATTTATTATCTAAATTTTAATTAATATCGATTTAATATCTAAATTTTGTAATTGATCAATTAAGTAGTTAAAAATTTTCATCTAAACTTTGTAATTGAATTTAGTAGCAAAAATTTTGAAAATTGATTAATTTAGTACCTAAAAAAACTGGACGAAGATACCATTCGTGATATTAACCTTTTCTAGCAAACATAATCTATGCTTCATATTTTGCAAGGGAAAATAACACGTTAAGCACATGAACTTTCCATAAAAAATTTAATTTGATACTTGAAGTGGTCAATTTAGTATCAAACAAAAATTTTCATGTAGCTATTTTTACTATCTTACTAATATCATTTGCCTTTTTTCTAACATGGAAAAAGCACCCCAATTGGTGTTAGACAATTAAGGAGAAATAATACAAATTCAATCTGCCTTTTCCACATCAACAAACAAAACAAATGGAATTCAAAATATAGTAGAAATAGCCACAAAAAGTTTGCATGTGTATTAAATTGACTATTTTAAAGTTCAAGTATTATATCTAATTTTAATATAAAGTTCGGGTATGAAATTTGACATTCACCCTATTTTGCAATAGGTTGTGAAACTATCACTTTTGTTATTGTTCCTCACTTGTAGGTTGAGACTTTGATTTTTGACAAAGGCTCATCAAGTCGACGACTTGATTTTTAATGGGTTTTTTAATGAGTGCGCAAGATTCGAACTCTTGATCTCCTATTATGATACTATATTAGGATTAACATCATAATTATCTAATCTAAAAATTTAAACTTATAGATATAATGTGAACTATTATATTTATTATTTTAAAAGTTGCCTCAACAATACTTCACATATCTCGCATCGACATTTCTTGAGATTAGCGCTTATATTGATTATCATAACTGGGATTATTACTTTAATGTCCTATAAATGCCTATTTTCCTAAAAATTTATATTCTCTGTAGAAAGGAGATAGAAAAATTAACAACTACTCGGTAACTCACCTAAATAAATTTAGATTATGCAAATATAATTAAAAACTTCATAAGTTTCACATGTTATAGATTCTAGTACAACTCTAGTTATGTTAAAGGGTAGGCTCCAATTTCAAAGTTTAAGAATTAAAATTAAAATCATAAAGTATAAGCAACGTTACCTATACCCTACTCATCCCGTACTAGAAAGGTTGTGATTCATTCAATAATCTCATATGTTATATGTTTAATTACTTAATTATTATCATTTTTAGATGCTTCCAATGGGAAAAACTTGGTGTAAGTCGTCATATTCTATCCTAAATTTTAGGATGTAACTCATCACCGTTGGATGGAAATGAATAGATCATAACCGTTGTATCCAATTTTGATAATATTGTTCTATTATGGTAGAATAGTGTATTCTGGTAGTTTCGGTCCTATTATGGTATATAGTAACATTGTTTTATTGTGGTAGAATAATCGTATTTCTGGTGAGTCACTATGAATAATATCTTCTATCTCTTAATTTTGTCGTATTATGGTAGTTTCGATCATATTCTGATAATATTATTCTATTATTATAGAATAGTCGTATTATATAGTTTTTGGTCATATTCTGGTATGTCGTAACATTGTTTTATTATGGTAGAATAATCGTATTTTGGTAAGTCACTATAAACGATATCTTCTATCTCGTAATTTTATCATGTTGTGGTAGTTTTAATCATATTCTATTATGTGGTAGAATAATCGTATTCTGGTAAGTAAATTATATACGATATCTTCTATCTCATAATTTTGTTGTATTCTGGTGGTTTCTGTCCTATTTTGGTATGTGATAATATTGCTCTATTTTAATATAATAGTTGTTTTCTAGCAAGTAACTTTTGTACATCGTAATTTTTTCATATTCTAGTAGCTTCGGTCCTATTTTGGTGTATCATAATATTGTTTTATTGTGGTAGAATAGTTGTACTCTGGTAAGTAAAATTTCCATAATATCTTATATTTCGTAATTTTGTCGTATTGATAGTTTCGACCATATTCTGGTATGTGGTAACAATGTTTTATTGTGGGAGAATGGTCGTATTTTGGTAAGTAAATTTTTCACGATATCTTCTATCTTGTAATTGTGTCGTATTTTGGTAGTTTTGTCCTATTCTGGTATGTGGTAATACTGCTCTATTGTGGTAGAATAGTCCTATTCTTATAAGTAACTTTTCCATGATATATTGTACATCGTAATTTTGCCATACTTTGGTAGTTCTTGTCCTATTTTGGTATGATGTAATATTGTTCTATTGTGATAGAATAGTCATATTCTGGTGAGTCACTATGAGTGATATCTTCTATCTCGTATTCTGGTAGTTTCGGTTATTTTCAGGTATGTGGTAACATTGTTCTATTATGATAGAATAGTCATATTATGGTAGTTTCCTGCCTATTCAGATATGTTGTAATATTGTTCTATTATGGTAGAATAGTCGTATTTTGGTAAGTAACTATGAACGATATCTTTTATCTTGTAATTTTGTCGTATTGTGATAATCTTGGTCATATTTGGTCATATCCTAATTATAGGTCGTAGTTGAGCAACTTATGCTAAGTCTATCCCACTTGTAATGTATATGTAACGTCCACATGTTATATACAACAAGTCAACAACTGCTATACTAATAACTAGGTAAAGCTCTATGCTGTACATAAATCTCAGTCTAAAATATAGTTTCTGGAAAAAATAATCAATTTACTCATATATTATTACAATTAATTTATCAAGAATATATAACTATAAATAATTTTAAGAGAAAATATTATAATTTAATTTTATAAAATACAATAGTTTATGATATTATATGACTATAAATAGTTGTTCATAAAAATGATGCATCCATTAGAAAAAATTGTAACCTTTAAGGTCCCGTTTGTTTCAATGAAAATATCTTATATTTACAAAAAGTTTTATATAAAAATATATTTTTTAAAATAATATGTTTCATGTGTTTGGTTGCGTTTATAGAAATATGTTGAAAAAAATTCTTTGGTCTTTAACCTACTAATACTATTAGTAAGTTACCATATTAGTACATCATGCTAGATAATTTTATTTAAAGTAAAAATATAAAATATATATTATTTTACAACATTTATTTACAAATCATCAATTGGCATTTATAATTTTTTAATGATTTTTCTTTTTCTTTTTTTCTAGTAAATTATTTTCATGCTTAAATATAATTTGTTGGTTAATTACTATAAAAATAAAAAATATCAAGTTTTTAGGTATGATAATTACAAAAGCCAATTCAAAAATGATTTTCTGTTTTGAAAAGATAAGTCGTTTTTCTTGAAAAGATAAGGTTTGCTCTTTAGTGGAAGCTTTTTTTCCTTTTATAAGGAAAAATGTTTTCTACTTAAAGTGTTTTTTTTCGTACAACAAACAAAAAAAATAAAGGAAATTATTTTTCAGAAAACATTTTTCTTAAAACGAGACCTAAAAACATATTTGTAAACATCATTATTGCGAAGAGTTGTATTTTGCCTATTAAAAGGCTGCACCTATTGTATAAGCTCTATCACTTCCATAAAGGGAAGTGTTTCTTAAATAAAGACCTTTGGCATATATATACGTGTGTGTACTCTCATTTTCACTCCATAAATTTTTTTTATTATAATTTTTCATTAATTATGCTTAACTTATATTCTTCATTGCTAATGATCATTAGATATTAAATCTCTCCTTAAGGGTTAATTTAGTAAATTATTTGTCTAAACATCACATCTAACACAATATTATTTATAGAATGGGTAAATTACATAAGAAGATATCAATATTTATGGTAAGTTCATATAAGGTATTAACATTTCAAGTGGTCAAATAGAGGAATCAACATTTCATAAAGTGAATCAAATGTAATATCAATATTTTGTAAAGTTCATTTAAGATATCAACATTAGGATTGGTTTTCAATTAAGTTTCTTTAATTTACAAAAATGTTGATCCTTTTTCTTTTTAAACACTTGAAATGTTATATCTTAAATGAATTTACTCTTAAACATTAATTCATCTTTTTAATCATTTGAAATATTGATACCTTAAATGAAATTACTTTCAATCATTCATAGCTTTTGATGTAATTTAACCTTTATAAAATAGCATAGGTTTTTTGAACTCCATGCTTTCTTTTTTCTTAATTTACTCCTATGTAGCTTTTGAATGTAAGAATTGGACATGATAAGAGAAATAAGATAACGTAATACAAGAAGTACTAGACAACACAATTAACTTGTACCATGTTTGGTCTACATAGTACCAAACAAGAATTTTTGTGTTGTGTATTATTTGGAATACACAAGTATAATATGAGAATGTTATAAAATGTTTGAGTTGTTTGGTGAAAAGAGGATTTGTCCCTTTCTCCACATGGTATTAGTTTTCTTCAAATTTGTCCAATACTCTTAAGACCTATTTTTCAGTACCAAAGCCTATGACAACAACCAACTAAGAGAGTGGCAATTTTGTCTAGTCTAGTCCCATAGATTTATGCAAACCAAACGTCCCTTATCATAATTTATCAAAAAAACTAATAAAGATAATGTTAGAAGATTTTTTAAAATTTAGCTAAATGGTGCACTTATTATGGAGGGTTATTTAGAGTAAGCATTAATAACTCTACAATCATCTATATTACAGAGCTTCTATAGTCTTGTGAATGGGACCAATTAATCATCCAACCAGTAAAATAAATATAATAATTGATATATTAAGTCAGGGATGGACCTAAGCGAGGGCGGAAGGGCTCTAGCCCTTCTCGCTCGGGAAAAAAAACTTGATTATTATAATATATTTAAATAAGAAAAAAATTATGTTATACTTACAGTTGTAATAAAGTAAATTTGCCCTCCTCCCTCCTAGCCATATGGTTTTGTGTTTGTCCATATTTTAGTAATGTTTTTATGATTGGGTGTAAATTTGAACAATTAAAAAATTGACGCAACTAATCCTGTTAAAAATCATTACAAGCCATATAATTTTCCATCCATATCATTAATAGAGTATATGCATGTTGAACCCTGGATGATCCTTATCTCTTAAAATAACTTATATATTGTTCAATACCATATCTAAAAATTTATTGAAATAAACTAACAAGCAATTTATAGGAATTTTATTTTGAATTTAGTTACAAGATGCAATTATTACTATAAAGATTTTTTATGTTTTTAGATTTCTATAATTGTAAACATTAAAGAATATTCTATAATATAACTTCTTTGCATTAGTTTTAAGTGATGGCCAGTGATATCAGTCACACGTGGTTTCAATCTATGTTATATGGGTATGCACAAAGATATAAGATGTATTTAAAAAAAAATCAATTTTGGTAACAATTCAATTCAGGAAATTCAATATGCATTTATTGTTAATATTTTATGTAATATAGGGAAAAATATTTTATAAAGAAGGGCAAAGGAATGTCATTTGTTAATTAAAAAAAAATGGTCATTACTAATAAATAAGATATATAATAATCATCCCTCATATTGATGATGATCAACAAATCCTTAAAGATAGTAACTCTTCAATAAATTATGATAAAAGGTAAAAGTTGTCATATGTTGAAAAATAAGAGGGTTTTTAGTCCACCTTAGTATTAAGTTGATGGTTTTGTCTATGCCCTAGAGATGTTTGAAGAATAGCTTTTGGCAAAAGAAAATTGGTCTTTAGGCTGCCGGCCTATATGTGAAAGCCGTCAGTGTAAAGCTCTCGAACTTTTATGAAATTTGTGAAAGCCGGCAAGAAGGCCACTAGCGTTGAATTAAAGGCCGCCGGCGTAAGTGCCAGTTTACTTGCCTGAAATGCTTTGCATAAATAGAACTTTAGGGTTTCTGTTTCTCATAAGTCCTTTTTCTCCTTTGCCGTCCAGAGAGCGTTTTTAGAGTTCTTGAGTGTTCTTGGAAGAGAATCACGTGGATATCGGATTTGGATCAAAGTGTAAGTTCTTCATAAATCGATTCATTCTTATAAAGTTTTGTTTGGATTTTGAAGGGATTTTTCTGAAAAACCCTAGTTTTGATTGAGATCCAATCTTTCGGGAAATCAACAACGATCAAGATTCAAATCAAGTAAGTTATTTCTTTTTAATCATAGATTTAAACAAAGGAACGACCAGCATTATATCATGTCTGTTCTTATTGGTTTATTTATCTAGGGTTTTGGAGGAAGTTGTTCTTTTTGGAGTTTTTGTCTAATGATAATTAAAGAAAACCTAGGGTTTGGTTTCAAGAAGAATTCAAGGAGTTCTTATCCTTTAAATCAAAGGTTCTATAAAAGTTCAATTTTATGGAGAAATTTGTCTGTTTATGTGGATTTCCATATTAGGTTTTTAGAGAAAGATTTGTTTTTTGGGTTTTTGAGTTGTTTGATAGAAGAAAAATAAATTGCTATTGTGGTTTCCATAAAAGGTTAGGGTTTTGAGATTTTGATAAGTTAGGGTTGTATGGGTTGAGGATTTACATATTTCTGTTTATTTGTATATCAGGAGATTTAGAGATTTTGTGTTATTGCTCATAAGGGATCTATGGATTTGGAGAGATTGTTCTGGAATTGGAAAAGGTACAACCTTTCCTTATTTGCTGTATTTACTTGCAACTTTAGTTTTCTGATCATTGCCTGTAGGAACAAATATATAAATGAACTTAATTCTATTTGGCTTAAATTATTTTTCTGGATGTCTTTGACTTTGACCATTAAAGACCTGACAGAAACGATATTGGTGAGATACCCTGATGATCCTTGTGTGTCGTTGTTCCTAGTGGAGTTGCACTTGGAGATGATTCTGGTGGATATAGGTTTATTGGCAGTATGGCCGCGGTGTTTGGAGAGTACCAATTCACCAATATATGTATATAATTATTTATTTTCGATATTTGATTGTTTTTCAAGAGTCTGAGTAACTCCAAGTTTGGGATTAGAGATCTATGATTCTGAACTATGTTATTTTGCAGGTTTAATGAAGATAATAATCCTGTTGTTTGCATTTAGTTAGTTGCATGTATATACATGTTGTTTGTGCATTTGCATTTGCATTTTGTTTGTGGATTGGCGTACTGGGCGTTTTCGCTTATTCCTTTCTTTTTCAAGTACAAGTGATGAAGATATTGTTTATGACTTGTATTTTGATCATGGGGATAGTGATAGTGGACTTGACTACCCTGTAGAGGAATAGGATATACAGGATCTGTGAAAAGGATTTCTTGAGTTTTGAAGATTCTTGAAATAATATTTTGATTATTTATTTTTTAGAGGATTTGAAGTATTGGTTTTTATGTAATAGTTTATTAAACAGGATTATTTGATTTTAGTTGGAAGTTATAAGTTACAAGTTTTACAGGTTTTGTACCTTCTAGAATACCCTAAATTGTGAGTTCATGATATTTATAATTTGTGGAATTTAGATTCAGAGCCTTTGCGTGTCTCTTTTAAGAAAGAGACACGTGGCGGTTGTAATGCCTCATTTTAGGGCGTTACATTTTATTTATTATATGCTAACTGCATTTTTCTTAGGCGGCAATGAAAATTTTCGATAAAGTTCTTTTTAGTTGGTGAAAATTCTAGTCTTGTGGTGGCTACATTAGAATCAATCACATCACATCATTTAATAGATAAGATTTATTCCAACCATGATTGAAGTTTTTAAAATTTTTCTTACACTAATTAATTTAATTATAGTTATAATGACGGTACGGGAGTAGATTGGAGAAGTTTCCATTAGTTAGTTACAGTAAATCTAAATATATAAATTATTTTAATTTTATTTTTGAAATATGTATTTCCTTCAAGGATATGCATTTCTTGTGCATTGCTTCTGGTTAACATTAACACTACTTTTGGAAGTGGGAAAGAATTATGAGAGAAAAGAAATTGAAAGGAAAAATTTATTAGTTCCATTCCTTAGATAAGAAATGAGTTGGAAGTAATAAATGTGGAAGGGAAATTAATAATATAGCTTTTAATTTTGTTGGGTATTGATTTAAATTACATACCTTTTGGATTTGTTTTGCTATTAAGATTCCTAAAGACTAGGTTTTTAATTTGATTTAAACATCTATGTCTTTTTAATTTCAATTTTATTTCCTAGTATTTATCTATAATTTGTTGTCCTATTGCCTATTTAAAGGGCATTTTATGTATTTATAATAATATGAATAATAATAGAAGAACAAAATTCAACTACTTGGAGAAAAACTACCTAGTAGCAGGATTGTAGAGAAGATGTTCATGAGTTTACCTGAGATTTAAGGTGAAAATTTCATCTTTTGAAGATTCAAGTGATATCAGTTAAATAACCTTATCAGAATTGATTTATGCTTTGCAAGCTCAAAAGCAAAGAAAGGCTATGAGAAAAGAAGAAACCAAACAGGTGATTGAAGGAGCTTATATAGTCAAAATTTCAAAGAAAAAATGAAAAATTTCTCAATGTAGCAATTGTAAGAAACCTGATCATGAAGAGAAAGATTGTTGGCACAAGGAGAAGTCTCAATGTTTCAAGTGCAAAAAGTTTGGGTATTTACAAAAGAATTGTGGAATTTAAATAGAGGAACAAGTAAAAATTATAAAAGTGATTGAAGAAGAAAGTATTATTTAGATGGTTGGAGATAAGTGCAATAAAAAGATCTTTTTTGAAAAGAAGTGTTCCAATAATTGAAAGTTGATGAGAAAGTGCATCAACAAAGATGATAAGAAGTGCATCATATAATGAAGAGAGGTGCTTCACAAATTTGAAAATGCAGACAAATGTGCTCCATGAAATTTTTAGGCTTTGCAACTTTGAATAAGGGGAAATATTAGGTGTTGATTCAAATTGCATATATTTTAGATTTGTTTTGCTGTTAAGTAATCTAAGGATTAGGTCTTTAATTTGATTTAAACTTATTTATCTTTCTTTTTAGTTTAGATTTAGATTTTGTTGCATAGTATTTATCTTTAGTTTGTTGCCCTATTGCCTACTTAAAAGGCATTCTATATATTTTTATTTATACAAATAATAATAGAAGACTTTCATCATATTTTCTTCTTCTCTCTTCTTCTTATTCATTTTTTATTTTTTTCTTCTTGTTAGTTTTAATTGTCATATTTTTATCTTTAAAAGCCCAACAAATTTCTACATTCTACCATAAGTAAAATTCCTTATAATTTAATGTTGCTTTTCCGTCATACGGTCAAAGTAGTAGTTTTCTTTAATTCCCTTCCACTTGCCTCCGAATCGAAGGAATATGGCTCCAGGTAAATTTTTCCCCAAAAATCTATTCCTTCCCTTTTCTTCTTCCTCTTTCCAACAATATAAAGTATCCCGAGAATCCAACTTTCGCCCTCTAAATAATGTTCTACTTTCCCAACATAATTTAAAGTCTTAATGGAAGAAAATGGATAAGCAAAAGCCAAATATACTAACCGTCATATATCCATGAGGTCCATGACTCCCAAAAGCTTACATTTCTTCCACTTTTGAAATCCGAAGGTCTAATAGCGAGCGAATACAGAAGGCTACCTCCTAAGGAATTCTGACCAGTAGCAACTTGAGGGTACTTCTCCAAAAATCTGATTGCCAAATCTAGAAAGGAATAAAAATATGTATATATATGGTTAGTTAAGTTAAGCTAATGATAATCTTAAACGGATCAATCTAATAAGCTTAAGAAAAAGATGTGGTCTTCCTGTGGACCGTGAACAACCTTAATCTTCATAATATAATTGTAAAAACTGCATATGTTTGTTATTGTAAACCGTTTCCTTTTTTAAACTTTATTTTGTAAAGCTGCGTATCTTTGTTTATGTATTTTGGTATTTGTCATTTGGTTTTGGGGTAATGGAGTAGTACTTTAAGTTCACAAAATAATTGTAAAAAAGTAACTAGTTTTAAAGTTTTGTAATGATATCATCGTAAACATTACAAAATTTACTTTATAACAGCCCCTTGCTTCCGTCAAACTATAATTTTACTCTGTATTAACAAATTTTTGGAGAAGTTGGTAAAAGAACATAGTTTTATTTATTATTTGTAATACTATTATACCATTGTCATTGCAAATCTTCGTTAATTTTAATATAGTGACTAGGCAAGTACACTAACTTGGGGGTACAACTTAATTTTAGAATTGAGAAGCCCCATCGAACTTGGACCTCCTGGTAATAACTTTTGATTTTATGTTTGGAAAGCAAAATCAACTTTGTCACATCATATTTTCTTGGTAAGGTCTCATAAAAGAAATAACTTATGATTTATTTAGCAGTTATTTAGCAAGTTAAAGACCATGTAATTAATGTCATAATTAAATGCTTAAATTTTTTAATGTATTTAATCTCATAAATTTTAAATTGGCTGTACTGTACACACACAATCAATTTTTTCTCACTTCTCATGAGAGTCCTCCTTGCTAGGAAAAAAACAAGAAAACAAAAAACCATTAAATTAATGCCATAATGTCACCTATATTTTTGAAGCACAAAAAAATTTCATCATCTATGTAAAATGCAAGACAGTTGGACCCTTCATTTGAATTTAGCCAAAAATGTTTGATCCTCATCTCAATTATCATGTGTGATTTGCCGAAAAACATTTATCCTTTTGTGTAATTCCATTTGTTCTCACTCCCGCCTCCATCCAGAAATAAATTTTGTTAACATGGAAATGTTGGTGAAGATATATATTCTAAATAACCTAGGTAAAGGTTGTTACCACGTACCATAAAGGTCACACTGAAATAGCGCGATAATGAGATCAACGGATCTTCGACCGGTGAAAGCATTGCCATTGTTTTTTTCCCAGAGGTAGCGTACTACTTCTTTAGAGCCATAAGCTGCAGCCAGCAGAAGTGGTGTGCTTCCATCCTTTCGTTCAATTTGTGTCAGGTCAGGATTTTTGCTTTCCAATGCTTCGACTATATCTTTGTTTCCACCTATTGCAGCAGTATGGAGGACAGTATTTCCAGAATTTATAGATTTTTTCTTAAGGTCCTCGGGGCTAATGTTTTTCAAGAGTTCTTTTACGATTTGTTATGTTCCATCCAGACCGCAACGTGCAACACGGTTTCATTATCTCCGGTAATGTCTGCGGTCTTGGCATCCGGATCCTCTTCGAGAATCCTTTCGATGGGATCCCATTCTCCTTTAATTGCATATCGGTATAAGTCCAAGTAGGTTTTCACAACAGTTCCTATATGAACTTGCATTGTTAATTTAATTATCATTCCATTACACCAAATGGAGCTGCTATTACACAACTTGCTTATTAGCAGGGGTCAAAAAAAAAAAAAAAAATGCAGCTACTACATGGATATGATGGAATATTAAACGGAGGGTTCATAGTGAGTGCTTTAGCTAAGAAACACCAGGTTAAAAAGACAAATAATTAGTTTTTAATTATTGATTAAAAAAAATTTTGTAAATTGACTGCATATAATAAATTACACAGCTAGCATATTATAAAATTGAATATGTCCTTACTGGCATCTCAATCTTAGCTAAATACCATATATTCTCGTCTCTTTATTGAATCGACTCTTCAGCTAAATACCATATGTATGTATTAGTCTAAATGCTTTAGAAACAAAAGAGGTACATCATATATGTTAAGGGTGTAAAAACAAGAAAGGAACTAAATTGAGTAAAACCATACTGAATTAAATCAATCAGCTACGGTTTTTTTTTTTTCCCCTTTCAATTTGGTTGGAAAATTCCTAAATCGAGAAAATTTATAATTAATTTAGAGGAGTAGCCCAAACTATTTCCAAAAATTTAAAGTAATATTTTACGTGCGAAGAAAAAAACAAGTTAATAAAATTGACTGCATATAATAAATCTCACGGCTTGCGTTGGAGTAGTTTTGTTTGGACGGTTCAATTGAGGCGATTTCCTCCGTCCACAGGGGTGCATTTCTGATACAAATCCCGCCGTTACTGAACTCATAGCATACCACAAGTATGTATTAGTATAAATGCTTTAGAAACAAAAGGTACATCATCTATTTAAGGGTGGAAAAACAAGAAAATGATTAAATTGAATAAAACCATACTAAATTAAATCAAACGGCAAGGTTTTTTTTTTCGTCAATTTGGTTAGAAAATCCCCAATTCAAATTAAACCAGAAAATTTTTAATTATTTTGGACGAGTAAGCCAAACTATTTCCAAAAATTTTAAGTAATATTTTACTTGCACAAAAAAAAAAGGATTAATAAAATTGATTGCATATAATAAATCTCATGGCTTGCGTTAGAGTAGTTTTGTTGGGGCGGTTTTTTCGGGTCGATCTTCTCCAGCCCAACGAGGTGTATTGGGGCTAAGACTAATCCCATCCTTACTGAAATCATAGGATACCACATGTATGTATTAATGTTTTAGAAACAAAAGGTACATCATATATGTTGAGGGTTGAAAACAAGGACTAAACTAGGTGAAAATACTAAATTAAATCAAACTGCTAGGTGTTTTTTTTTCCCCTATCAACTTGGTTGGTAAATTTCCAGTTTCAACTAAATCGAGAAAATTATAATTATTTTGGAGGAGTAAATCAAACTACTTCCAAAAATTCAAAGTAATATTTTAGTTGCAAAAAAAAAAAAAAAAAATACAAAAGTTGATAAAATTGACTGCATATAATAAATCTCACGAACTAGACGGGGGTGTTTTTGTTGGTACAGTTTACCTTTGTCGATCTCCTCCAGCCCAACGGAACACATGGGGCTGAGACTGATCTCTTCCTCGCTGAACTCGTAGCATACCATATGTTCTCGTCTCTTGATCGAATCAACTCTTTAGCTAAGTAACGTATGTATTATTAGTCTAAATTCTTTACAAACAAAAGAGGTACATAATATATGTTAAGGGTATAAAAACAAGAATAGGACTAAACTGAGTAAAACCATACTAAATTAAACCAATAGCTAGGTTTTTATTTTTATTTTTTCAATTTGGTTGCAAATTCCTAAATCGAGAAAATTTATAATCATTTTAGAGGAGTAAACCAAATTATTTCCAAAAATTTAAAGTAATATTTTGCTTGCGAAAAAAAAAAAAACAAGTTAATAAAATTGACTGCATATAATAAATCTCACGGCTTGAGTTGAAGTAGCTCTGTTGGGGCGATTTTTTTAGGTCGATCTTCTCACCTAACGGGGTGTATTGGGGCTGAGACTAATATCATCCTTATTGAACTCATAGTATACCACATTTATGTATGAATGTTTTAGAAACAAAAGACACAAAACATATTTTGAGAGTTGAAAAGAACAGAAGGACTAAACTGGGTGAAACTATACTAAATTAAATCAAACTACTAGGTGTTTGTTTTTTTCCCTATGAACTTGGTTGGAAAATTTCCAATTTCAACTAAATCGAGAAAATTTATAATTATTTTGGAGGAGTAAACCAAACTACTTCCAAAAATTCAAAGTAATATTTTTTGAAAAAAAAAAAGTTGATAAAATTGACTGCATATAATAAATCTCACAAACTGGATTCGGGTATTTTTGTTGGGACAGTTTTCCTTGATCGATCTCCTCCAACCCAACGGAGAGCACTGAGGCTGAGACTGATCTCTTCCTTGCTAAACTATTTAAGAAAATTTTAAGTAATATTTTACTTGTGACTATAAAAATAAGTTTGAAAAATGGAGTGCATATATTAAACCTCACAGCTTGCATTGGGGTAGTTTTCTTGAGCTGATGTTCTCAGGCCCAATAGATTCCACTGGGGTAGCTTTGATGACCGTTGACTTGAGAATAAATAAGAGTAATAATGCTAAATTAATGGGGCTAGTAAGGATTGTAAACAAGTCCAGTCAAGTTGATGGCATCAAGCTTAAACTCAACTCGAGTGATAAACTCGAAGCTCGAACTTAAATTCAATCGAACTCAACTCGATTAAGATTGATATTCCTTCAAATATTTATTTAACTATAAATAATATTTAATACTTCGATAAGTTTGAACTTGACTCGACTCAATTTTATACTCGTTTAAGCTTATGAGCCCACCAAGCTGAATATTTTAAAGTTCGAATTCGAGCTCGATATCTACTCAAGTAACTCGAACTTGAGCTCGAATCGATTGTAAATGAATCAAATTTAAGCTTTTGTCTAATCGAACTCCAGTATCTTGCAAGCTGTCTCAATTCACTTATAATTCTATGCTGGTGATTACTTGTCTCGATTATAAGGAGAAAAAAGACAGATCTTATTTGAGTCATGTGCTTATCATGGAGATAATACTAATGATACACATGTAGCAAATGAAAATAATTAAGTGAAGTGCTAGTCAAAGTAATATGTACTTCTTGAAGGTGTTCATTCGGCCACACTTAAATTAGAGAAAACTTTCTCTTGCTTTTATACTTGAATTATACTAGTGTACTATTTGAGACCAAGAATACTACCTAAATAGATTATTAGAAATGGAATACACGTTGATGTGTACAACTTACTCTTTTAAATGAAAGATTTTGGAGTAAATAAAGGGACGCTATTGTTTATGCTTTGGCTGAGACAAGAAAGTAGAGAATAGAAGAAGCTTTGATCTCGTTAACTAATCTCGGAGGCGAGTGGTTAATTAAAAAGGAGACCGATACATGTCGACATAGTATGATTTAAGCAACTCTGATGAGTGTACATAAATACATTGATGTTTAAATAACTAATTAGAGTAGAGAAACTTGAGGGTGACTAAATAGTAACACTGATGACCCTCATTGGTTGCTTTAGAAACTAGATATTATGATCATGTGTAAATTATCTTTTGATTGGGAATATCTTAATGAGAAAAGATAAAGATAATTTTACTCCCATGAAAAAAGGTACAATGGAAAGTATAATACATAGGCACAATTTATTTAATAGAAACTTATCTTATAAACAGACCACCATCAAAATCTTTGAATTTCAAAACTCTTTTAAGGGTGTTGTCAAAGTCCTTTCCACATGTTCGGTTGTTTAACTCCTTACCATTAAAGATTTTGGGATGTCTCTGTATGACTTTTCTCCAAATCTAAGTTTATTGAACATGCACTAAAAATTGTATTTATGGTTATTCTCCTAGTTAGAAAGGGTACAAGTATTATCCCCCTCCAAAAAAAAATTATGTTTCTTGTAATGTATCCTTTTTTGAACATCATTTTTGGTTCTCAAGTGACACTAATTTAGAAGAGACACCAAGGGATGTAAGTTGGGATCCATTAATTTCATTGCCAATTTGTGAGTCCAAGATTACTCTTAGTCCTACACCTTCTATATCTCAGAAAATACACAAAGCTCTAGTCACTCTTGTTCATAGGCCTTCTATATCTCATACAAATCTCGAGTTGAAAGAGCTTAAGGAAATGAGATGTGAGTATACAAATAGAAACAAAAGCTTAAGTATTGCCATTAAGACAATTTAGAGAAGGGAACTAGAAATTCTTGGGGAAAGGAAAAAGGCATGGGAGGTGAAAATAGTGAAAAGAGGGATGAAGCTGAAAGGGGAATGAGTGTTTATTTGAATGCTATTGATAATGATTTACCAATTGCCATTTAGAAAGCTCAAAGACTGTGTGCTAAGTATACTATTCAAATTATCTTGGATACTCAAATTTGTCTCCAAGGTTTTTGGTTTTCACTACATAAGTAAATAGGGTAGAAGTCTCTGAAATATTGGTAAGGCATTGAGAAGTGTGAGATGGAAAAATGTTGCCATGGAAGAATGAGAGCACTTGTGGATAATGAAATTGGAATTGGTTGATTTGCTTAAGAGTAGAAACCAATAGGGAGTAAATGGGTATTCTTGGTGAAACATAAGGAAGATGATGCTGTTGAAAGGTTCAAAGCATGCTTAGTGGCTTAGGGATACATTCAAACGTATGAGATTGATTATGAAGAAACATTTGCACCTGTTGCTAAACTAAACTCAACCAAGGTACATCCTTCATTAGCGATTAGCCCTTACATCAACTAGATGTGAAGAATGCATTCAAATGGAGAACTTAAAGAGGAAATCTGTATGGAAATTTCTCTAGGTTTTGAAAATTCAGATTCAGTAGGTAAGGTATGCAGGTTAAAAAAATCTCTTTATGGTCTAAAGTAATCTCCAAGGCATTGTTCATAAGATTTAGTTCCACTCTACTCTAGTTAGAGTACACACAAAGTGAAGCTAAAAACACTTTATCTTTCAAGGGAAGTATGGTGATTTTAATTGTCTATGTGGATGACATAATAATCATGGGTGATGATGAAGTGGAGATAGATGCCAATTAGACTTGCATTTAAAGTTAAAGAGTTGGGAAGTTCGAATTTTTTTTTTTTTTTTTGGGAATTGAGATGGCAAGAAGTTCTCAAGGAATCTTCATATCTCAATGAAAATATATGCTAGATTTACTCAAAGAGACTAGAATGTTGGGATAAAGGCTTATGGGAACTCCTTTGGAATACAATTGGAGAAAAAAGGCTCATGAGAATGGTCCTAAAATTGACAAAGAACAATATCAAAAACTTGTAGGAAAACTTATCTATTTGTCTCTTATATGTCTTGATAATGCACATACTGTTAATATGGTTAGCCAAGTTATGCACTCTCCTGCTAGAAAACATATTGATGTCATTTATCATGCTTTAAAAGGAGCTTCAAGGAGAGGCTATTGTTTCAGAAGAGCAGAGAACTAAGCCTAGAAATATTTGTTGATGTTGACCGCAGGAGATATTGAAGATAGTAAGTCAACAACAGGATATTGCACCAAGGTATGGGGGAATTTGGTTACTTAGAGGAGTAAAAGACAATTAGCTGTGGCAAGAAGTAGTATTGAGACTAAATTTAGAGTTATTTCACAAGGAATATGTGAAGCGTTGTGGTTGTAAAGGCTAATAGCAAATTTAAAAATCAAGTACGAAAGCCCTACTAAGCAGTATGGTGATAGTAAGTTTGCTATTAGTATTGTCAAAAACCTAGTGCAGCATGATAGAATGAAGCATGTCAAAATTAATTGCATTGCATTCAAGCAGAAAAAAAAAGGAGACATTAGTCTACAATACATTCTTACACACATCCAGAAAGCTGATTTATTTACAAAGACTATCCAACAACCTAGATTTGAGGTTTGAGTTCCCACTTGTTAAGTTTGGAATGATAAATATTCATCCTTGAACTCAAAGATGTAATTGGGGCGGATCATTATAAGATATCTGATCCACCCAACTCGTCAAAAACATATAGGGTCTGGAGCGCGGTGGATGGAGATGGAATTGTGGTTTGAATACAAACCGCAATGTGGAAAAGAGAATATAATGAATTGGTTCGAATGCAAACCAAAATGAGTGTAGTTCAAGAATTAGAGTAAATAGAATTTCATTAATGTTCTGATAGATTTTTCCTTGTACATGTAGCAGATATTTGTATTGTAAATCCTATACAGCTTTAGCATGCTAGCTGTATTTGTAACAAGAGAATATTTTAACAGAATTAGTTATAACTACTTTATCCTCTAATCAGCAATGTATCAAATACAGAATTAAGTTTGTTACTGGGCTTGGACTTCAGCCGGTCCACCCATTCACTACTAAGGCCTTACAAAGCCCATAACTCAGTCCGCCATACCCATCTCCATACAACAGACAGCTTCTCTTCTTTTCATCGTACTACACTTCACTTCAATCTTCTTAGCTTAGGTTTTCTTCTCAGACTTGTCTTCTTCCCCAATTCGTGCTTCTCCTCCTTTCCGTTGCTGCTACCCATAGATTAGTCCTCTCGTCAGACGCCTTGTCCACAAGGATGAATTTGGGAAGCGGAGCTTCTTGTCTTCAAGGAACTCCAAGTTGCTTCCGAAGGAGGCTTGTTCTTCCACAAGATAAGTCTTGTGTTGCTGCATGTTTCCCTCGCCTGATCATTCTTTATCTATATTGCTGCGGGTCTAACTCTCTTTTGATGTGTTGCAGGTAGATGAGGTGGTTCGTTGGTGGTGATCCATGAATAGTCTGAGCTGGGAGACGTGAAATGTTGGATGGATCTCAGCACTAAGGGGTAGCTCCAAACGGTATGCTACTTCTCCTATTTTTTCCACTATTCTGTATGGTCCAAAATATTTAGGGTTGAGTTTGTTTACCCTAGATTTTTTTAAGGAGTGTCTGTAGGGTTGTATTTAATAGAACCCAATCCCCTATATTGAATGATCTGTCAGATCTCCTTTGATCGCTACTTGCTTCATGCGGTGTTGAGCCCTCTGTAAGTGGAATCTGAGTAACTTTAGGGTATTTCCCTAGTAGATAGAAGACGGTCCACCGAGTCATTCCTGGAGTCCCAGGAACAATGGGTAATGCAATGGAGGGGGGTAACCATACAGTGTTTGGAATGGAGTGGTGTGAGCGTTGGAGTGAGTAATTTGTATTGTACCACCACTCAGCCAAGTGACAAGAATTGAGACCACCTCTTAGGTTCATCACTAGTCATACACCTTAGATAGGTGCCTAGACATCGATTGACTACCTCATCTGCCCGTCGGTCGTGGGTGGTATGCCGTGGCCATATTGAACCTCACACCTTGCAATTTGAACAATTCCTGCCAAAAGGAACTAACAAAAATCGGGTCCCTGTCACTTGTGATAGTTTTTGGTAGCCCATGTAGCTTGTATATATGATCCAAATATATTTGGGCTATACTAGCAGCATTATACGGATGGCTTATAGCCACAAAGTGAGCATACTTGCTCAATCTGTCAACTACCACTAGGATTACATCTTTGCCATTGGATTTGGGCAACCATCATGAAATCCAAACTGACCTCTTGCCAGCATTCTTTAGGAATCTTCAGAGGTTGTAAACCCTGGGGTTACTACAGTTTCGAATTTGTGTCTTGACAAACATCACAATTTCGAATAAATTGCCTTACTTCCCTTTCCATCTTTAGCCAATAGAAACTGAGGTCAATCTCTTGAAGGTAGCTTGAGTACCAGAATGCCCCCCAAGGGTCCCCATGAAAGTGCTTTAATATGCTGTTACGCAATTCTTGGGATGGGCCAACCACTACTCTTCCTTCCTCCTCAGTACCCCTTCCACGTGAATTTCCCACAGCTTCTCTTTTTTCAGCTTTTCAATAAGTGACTGTATTTTCTGGTAGGGTCCAGCTGGATTGAATTTCCTGCAAAAACAAGGGAGAAATAGTGAGTGGTGAAGATGCATGATTCAGCTGTGGGAGCTCGAGATAGTGCATCAGCTGCTTGTGGGGATCCAGCTGCCTTGTTGGAGGATCCACTTTTATATCAATGTGGTAATCCAACCCCATAAGTCTAGTGAGCCATTTTTGTTGAGTAGGAGTGGCCAAGCGTTGTTCCATCAAATATTTTAGACTTTGATGGTCAGTGCGTATGACAAAATGCCTGCCCAAAAGATAATGTCTCATTTTAT
Source organism: Combretum micranthum (assembly GCA_024138025.1). Classification (NCBI taxonomy): domain Eukaryota; kingdom Viridiplantae; phylum Streptophyta; class Magnoliopsida; order Myrtales; family Combretaceae; genus Combretum; species Combretum micranthum. The sequence goes on along the minus strand of JAMXBD010001959.1, from coordinate 242,668 downwards.
CTATGCAATGGACAAGAGCAAGCAATTCTTTTTCATAAATGATGTCCCTTATGTTTAGGGCTAATGGTTTGCTTTGTAGGCAATTGGGTGTCGTTTTGCATTAGAACACCCCAATTCCATCACCACTCGCATCAGTTTCCACCACAAACTCTTTGGAATAATCTGGTAATTGTAATACTGGTGAATTCATCAAGGCATTCTTCAACTGATTGAATGCCATCTGTGCTGCCTCATTCCAAGCAAATTGATTTCTCTTTAAGAGTTGTGTCATAGGTCTTGCAATGATTCCAAAATTCTTGATGAACCTCCTATAGTACCTAGCCAGTCCAAGGAAACCCCTAAGTTGTTTCACAGTTTTTGGTATTGGCCAGCTGGCTATGGCATCCAACTTCTTTGGATCCGTAGCTACTCCTCTTGGAGTAATGACATGCCCTAAGTACTCATATGGGAAACACCAAACACACATTTACTTCTTTTTAGACATAATTTTTCCCTACTCAGTAATTCAAACACCTTCCTCAAATGTTCTACATGTACTTCCATATTAGGGCTGTATACCAATATATCATAAAAAAAAACCAACACAAACTTTCTTAGAAGAGGTTTAAATACCTGGTTCATTAAAGCTTGGAAGGTAGATGGAGCAGTAGTTAAGCCAAATGGCATAACTAAGAATTCGTAGTGACCATCATGAGTCTTGAACGCTGTTTTGTACACATCATTGGGGTTCATCAGAATTTGATGATACCCTGACCTCAAATCTAACTTGTTGAAACAGTTGCTCCAAACAGTTCATCGAATAAATCTTCAATGATAGGAATGGGAAACCTATCCTTGATGGTGTGCTTATTTAGTTCCCTGTAGTCCACACACATCCTCCAGGAATTATCCTTCTTCTTAACCAGCACCACTGGTGAAGCGAATGGGCTGTGGCTGGGTTGGATAATGCCACTGGTCAACATATCCCTCACCATTTCTTCTAAAACCGATTTCTGCAAGGAAGAATATCGATAGGGCCTGAGGTTGACCGGTAGTGTTCCTTCTTGAAGGTGTATCCTGTGGTTTAGAGCTCTGTCCGGTGGTAGAGACCTTGGCTCTTCAAATAATCCATGGTATTCTTCAAGCAACTCAATCAACATTGGATGTGTTAGTCCATTGATTTGACCCTCTTCCTTTTCCTCAATGGCTTTAATGACCCAACATTGAATGTCAGGAATGGTGTGATTGTTTGTTAGAAGCTGAGTTAATTTGCTTCCTTCAATGTGATTCAATGCTTCCTGTTTCCTATTCAACTTGCAACTCCTGCCTTGCCACATGAACTCCATGATCATATTTCGGAAATCCCACTTAACTTGTCCCAACATTGTGAGCCAAGGCATTCCTAGAATAAGATCATATGAAGATAGTGGTAATACATAGAAGGTTGCCTCGTATGATATCCCCTGCGTCTGCCATTGGAAATTCACCACCTGGTACCTGCTACTCAGCTGAGTTCCATCCGCTAGAGTGATCCTGATAGGAGCTATTTCTTCAACAGCACAATTAGTAGTCCAAACCAAGGTTTCATTGACAAAGTTAGAAGAGTTGCCTGTATCTATTAAGACGTTTTGCTTCTTCTTTTATAGAACCCTTGGACCAGCATACTGTTGTCTGACCCACCTACAGGATTACCCACAGCACATAGAGTTAATTTGGTCATGTCATCTTCCAACTCAGCTACCTCGTCCTCTGCTACTCCTTCATCAACCTCTTGGCACTCCTTCAATGACCAACATATTCAGTCTTTTATTCCTACACCTGTGTCCTGGTGCGAAAGGTTTATTGCACCAAAAACAAATTTTTTTTTTTTTTTCTTCCAATTCCTCAGGAGTCATTCTTTTGGTAGATTTAGAATTCATGAAGGTATTTGGTTTAGGGTAGGTGTTTGAAACCTGAGAGGTTTGGTTAGTATTGAATGTGCGGTTGAAATTGTAGCTTGGAATTTTTGATGGAGAAGGTTGTGAAGGTGTATGAGTTATGGGTAGTGAGCGAGAAGGAAAGTGGCTGGTGTTATATGAAACAGATTGTTTTTTTGTGGATTTAAGGTTGTTTCTGGAAGATAGGGTTGTGGCTTCTTGCAATTTGGCTAAGGTGAAGGCTTGGTTAAGAGTATTGGGTTGAAACATGCGAATTGGGAATTGAATTTCGGGTTTCAATCCACTGAGGAAACAACTGACCAGGTGTGGTTCGGGTAGCTGCACTTGAGTTGATAAATGCATAAATTCATCTAGGTATTCTTGTAGAGTACCAGATTGATGCAATTCTTTAAGGTCAGCCATAGGGTCCTCAAATATTTTTTCATTGAACTTGGCTTGAAGAGCCTTAGTAAGCTCTTCCATGTCATCGCATGGACTTCATTCCTAGATTTTGAATAGGTAATGTACCATTCATAAGGTTTAGCCTCCAAATACATGGAGGCGATACTCACCTTCAAATGTTCAGGAGTGCCATCTAGAGCAAAAACTGTTTTGCCTTCATTTGCCAATTTCTAATATTCTCTCCATTAAAAATTGGAAACTCAAGTTTAGTACTTCTCATGGGTAGTTGGTACTCCCCACCTAACTCTGTTTGTGCTAAATGTGCAGGTTCCTTTGAGGTGGTGGCGGATCTTCTTCCTTGGAAGCCAACACTAGCAGGTGATCCGATACTCGTTTGTTTCCCTTGCATTTGCTGACGAATCTCTTCTAATGCTTGTCCTTGCCTTTCAATTGCAGCTTGCTGGGATTTGAGTGTGTCAGTAAACATTTGGATCCAACCATCATTCTTCTCAAGCTTATCAGCCAACACATGTACAACCTCTTCTAATTTTTTGAAATCACGCGCCTCACCACCCATTGCTGAGCTCTGATACTAGTTGGAGCGCGGTGGATGGAGATGGAATTGTGGTTCGAATACAAACCGCAATGTGGAAAAGAGAATACAATGAATTGGTTCGAATGCAAACCAAAATGAGTGTAGTTCAAGAATTAGAGTAATAGAATTTCATTAATGTTCTGATAGATTTTTTTGTACATGTAGCAGATATTTGTATTGTAAATCCTATACAGCTTTAGCATGCTAGCTGTATTTGTAACAAGAGAATATTCTAACAGAATTAGTTATAACTACTTTATCCTCTAATCAGCAACGTATCAAATACAGAATTAAGTTTGTTACTGGGCTTGGACTTCAGCCGGTCCACCCATTTACTACTAAGGGCTTACAAAGCCCATAACTCAGTCCGCCCATACCATCTCCATACAGCAGACAACTTCTCTTCTTTTCATCGTACTACACTTCACTTCAACCTCTTCTTAGCTTAGGTTTTCTTCTCAGACTTGTCTTCTTCCCCAATTCGTGTCTTCTTCCCCAATTCGTGCTTCTCCTCCTTTCCCGTTGCTGCTACCCATAGATCAGGGTCAAACCTATTTGGCTTCAGAGCAGGTCTTGAGATTAAAAAAATAAATCCGATAAGTGTAATATGTGGTGGATCTGCTAGCGCTCTAAACTCTCTTTGGTTGTAACAACCAAGGTGCAAAATGAAATACATAGAACACGGTAAGCGAATAATTTGTGGACTCTGTGCTGTGATTTAAAACCGCTGTCCATAGCGGAGGAGAAAGAAGGTCGATCTTCTCCAACGAAAACACAAATCGAGCAATTTGTTATGAAAAACGCACGCGTCCATAGGTTGTACATATGCGTTGATATAAGTACAGTAATTTCATCTTATTTCCAAGTCATCGTACATTCTTCCTTTCTCCTTTTTCAATTTCTTTTGCCCTGCTATTACCTTTTAAACGTCGAGACATTACAAACAAACCCTCTTCAGCATGTATATGCGAGTGTCAAGTTTACAGATTACTGTAAATGTGTATTGCGAAAATTGAGAATTGAGTACGTACCTTCTTCCATCTTCTAAAAAGACGGGCTTTGACTTTGATGAGTACTGGAAATAATTGGACCCAACAGAACAAGATACAAGAGAAGGAAATCCGCTGCAACTGATATCTAAGTGAAGTAAGCCACTCATCGAGTCAACTGAAAACGATAATGTGAAAAGTCTGGCCAAAAAAATGTGGACGAAAAATATTTGGCCTAAAAATAGTACAATAAAAATTATCCGGTGTGAAAAGAAAAGGGGGGGATCCAACTGAATAGCACAAATAATCAATTTTCTTTCACGGAAATTGGGAAGAAATTTGAGAGGGAAATATATATATATATATATACGTATGTATATATATAAAAGAAGAAAGAATTATAAAATTATTTGATTCTTTTAATAAAGGGGAAAAGGAAAGTAGAGTGAATTTTAATTATTACTAAAAAAAATAAATTCAAATATAAAATCATTAATAGGTTAAAAGATAAGATAAACAAAAGTAAAGTTGGAAACTTAATTATATTTCGCAAATTTTCCTCCCATTTCCAAGCAACTCGAAAGAAATATAAATTGGTAGTATTAACGGAACACTTTTTCTCCTAAATTCATTCCTCCTATTTCTCTTCATTTTTCAAACAAGAAAAGATGGTTTAAAATTTTGATTTTCTTTATCCTCGTAGTTCTTGCTATCTCATTTGGATTAAGGGACGAAATAGAGAGGGGATGGAAAGCAGAAGCTTCAACTCCCAAGATAATTTTTATTTTTCCTGTTTGAAAAGGAAATAAAAAAAAGGACAAGAAATGAATTTAGAAAAAAAAATTATTCCTTTATATCTATAGAAACCATTTTCTCCAAAATTCAAGAGAATCGGAAGTGACTAGTAAAAAATTTATAATATATACCCTTATCCTTATAATAATATCACACTTTAATTTTTATGATAGTTTGATAAATAAAAACTTATGTTATTAAACATTTGCTATACTTTTTTCCCTTCATTATTCAAAAAGGAAACTTATATTATTTTCCTATTTTTTCCCTCCCTAGTTCTTTTTCTTTTATTCTTCCCCTTCCCTTCGAGTATAAGGTGTGTGGACCGTTAACCTCCAGGGAAAATAAAAAGTAGTAATAAAAATAAATAAATAATAATAATGAAATAACCTACCTATTTCTAATATACCCTCCACTCACATACATGATGGAGGTCCTTAGCATAGTTGTTTTATTATTGTTCTAAACCTTTTACAAATGTGGGAATAAATCAATAAAATAATATTTAAGGTATTAATTCATATTTGGGGTTTGGTTACGAGGAAAAACAAAATGTACTTAAGAACATAAAATGAATGACCTCGTACAAAATTAAAAGGCCCCTATGATATTGACATGACACCCAGGACATTAAATGTGGGCTTTGGAGAGAGGACCTTGAGGAAGAAGAATAGCACCGGAGTGGCTTTTTCATGTGTTATAGAATCAGTGGACAATGCTGATCGAATAGGTAAGTCAAAAGACTACCCTAGATGCATCTAGAAGTCGTAGCTGGTTTGAAACCGGACGGAATTCGAATAGGAATCGTCAGTTTCGGTTTTAACAAATGAGGAATCGGAATCGGAATCAAAATCAGGAATCTCGGTTTTGGTTTGGTTTATAATTAGCAAATAGTTTTTCTTTTTTTTGCCCTTTCCAAATTCTAGCAACCAACCTTAATTAGAAATAAAAAAATTAAGAAAAAATATAAGTATTCATTCTAAAGAGTTGCAAAAATGTTAAAATAATTGCTATTGATGCTTGTTAGGTAAAAATTATAATTTTCTAGTAATGTTTAGTGCAATTTAAAAAATTTTTAAAAGTCATTTAACGATAAAATTATACTACATCTAATAAATAGTTAATAAGATAAATTTAAAATTATTAAAAGAACAAAACAAAGTCGGATATATATAGTAAACAAGTAAAATACATATATTACAAACATACAAGTTCAGTTTTTTATTTTTTTCAATAGCTAGAGAAAAAGAATTAATTTTTATTTCAATTTTTAATTTTTATCTCAAAAGTATATATAGATGATTTTTTGCTGTCACCAAATTTTCTTTAATTTTTTTTCATTTTCTGGTTTCGAAGCCCAAACGCTGCACGAAGTAGCACCTTCTAGCTTCCACAAATTCTTTAGTTATTTTTTCCTCTCCATCTGTGAGTCTTTGACACCATTTCGAGTGATATATTTCTCTCATTTATATAAACTGAAGGCTTGGATTTTTCTTTTTTTTTTTGTTTGGCCAAAAGATTTTTTTTTTTCTTATAGACTATTGTTAAATTTATGGTCTGCATTCCTTTTTCTTTCTTTTTTTTTTATTTACTTGGGTTCTATAAATTTATAGGTTAAAATATACGTTTAATATCATTTGGATCTAACTAAGAAAAGTTCAATATATAATAATATCCGTTATTGTCAAATTATGATATGTTAAAATAGGTGGAATTATTGGGAGTTCAGCCGCATTATGCAGCTAGTTTTTTTTTTCTTCTGAAACCGGCTTGGTTTCGTTTGGATCTAAGTAAGAAAAGTTTAATATATAATAACATCCGCTATCTATTACAATTGGTGGAATTATTAGGAGTTCAGCTGCAGCATGTTGCCATTTTTTTTTTTGGGAACCGTGGTTCCTTGCTTGTTTTGGAACCGACCTACACGGTTTGGTTCCGATTCGATTTTCCGTCCCAACCTGAAATGTGCAGACCACTATATGCATCTATATGAAATTCGACGTTTGAAAAAAATATCTTGTTTTCATTTTATGGTTATGATGAAGGTAATAATTGACTTATAAAAATTGAAAAGTGAAAATTCATGTGGTTTTAATAGAAATAGTTAAATATATATTTTTTTTGCATTGGAAAGAATAATTCAATCAATATTTTTTGTAAAATGAATAAAGTAAAGGGCAACTATGTCTAGCTCTATAGGGATTATTTATGTCAATTTATAAGAGAGGTATATATATATGTTTATATATAGACATCGTCAAAGGACGATTCGTGTCCAAAACTAAATCTGAACTACCAGTTCCCAGTTTCAAAATAGTGGAATTGGAACTGAAACCAGAACTGGACCCCTAAGAGCCAGTCTAGTTCCTTTAGAACTAGAAACTGTGAAATAAAAGAAAACAACAAAAAATCAATTAAATAATTTACCTATTTTAAGTAAGAAAAAGAAATGCAAAATAACCTTTTAGCTTGAAATAATATTAAGCCTAATAATAGTTTTTTATAACCCATTAATTAAAAGAAATTTTATAGTTATGCATTTATTCATATACAATAATTTACACTTTTTTAGTTATCGTATTAGCAATGTGATTGTATATAATATTCAAGATTCAAATAAGTCCTAACACAAAAACAGGTCACATATTATTAAGAAAGAAAAATCTACTTTAATTTGAAGTTTACAAAAACTCAATAGATTTCAAATATATTTGTTACATGTATTGTTAATAACAACATATTATGTAAACCCCGAAAACTTCCATCATATGATACGACCCTAGACTAGAAATTATGAGTTGACTAGTAACCTTAAGAGTTAATTGGAAACCCTAGTTTAGATAGATACTTTAAATTTGATCGGTTTTGGACTCATAGACTTTATAAAAGGACTCCTTTGACCCCAATTGTTTCCAAAAACAAGATTTCATATTCCGAGTTAATAATTTGGGTTGTAATCAAAGGAAACTTCAAATCTTAAACCCGAATCCTTGTCAAACAGACAGAATATATAGGAAAACCTAAATATGGATATTAAGTGATTACCTTAGTATTCAATAGAGATCGGGAATTAAAACAAGATATAGTACCAAACCTATATTTGCATTGGAACCCTAAAATTTGAGAGTTTTAGTCAGTAATAAACTACATTGATAAGATTTCATAGTGAGTATCCACATCTAATATATAACTAGTATAGCCTATATATTAGTAGTTATATTACGCAAATGACTCAATAGGGTTTAGTTAGGAAATTGTGATTTCGAGATAAACGGTTAGGATTATAAATACCCAATAAAAATATAAACTGATGTATAACTTGAGATCTATACCTCAAATATAGAATTGAATCATACCAATGATCAAATTAGGATTTTCTAAAGCCCTTGGAGCCTGAAACGAAAATTGACCGAGAAGCTTATAACACCTAAAATCGCGTAGGATAAATTTTTCTTAAACAATTAGATACGTATTATTAAAGCTTAAATTTGTACTTTTTGTTAAACTAAACACTTCATCGGATTCATTAAAGACCTTTGTATATATATATTTACATATATAAGCTAAAATATACCCTAATAGTGTATTAAACTATCCGAAAACTTATCTAAATAAAATCTAACTAATATAATATATATATATATATATATATGATTGCAACTTGCTGGAGACGGTTTACATGAATTGAAGGGCTGTGATCTCTTTGAGGATTGTGAGCTGGTTTTTCTTCAATAATTTCTCTAAAGGTCAATCCCCATCTCTTCAAGCCAGTAGAAACATGATAGATCACCCTTATATTTATGATAATCAAACAAGGAATGAAATGAGCAACAAGCCAGAGCAATTTGTATCGGATTTGAGGAAGAAACGCGATCGGAAATTACACTACCTTATATATATATATATATATATACAAACGAACTCGGATGGCTAAGAAAACGAACTTCAAACTCCTCCACACTTTCCAGAACTCATCTACATCTCATTAGGAGTAGAACCAACCCAAGAACCGATTTTTAAACGCTCGAACAAACCCAGTTCAAAAATTTGAACAAAAATCTGGAAAAAGGTTAAAAACGAGCTTGAGGTAAGTGATTTTCATTCCATGAGTTTTTTCTAGTTTTATGGATTGTGACTGACTTATAAACATCTTAGGAAGCTAACCAAATCCATTAGAAGCTTCGGATTTCATCGAAAAGCCATAACGAAGGTATTTTTCCTAAACCTAGCCGAGCTTGATGATTCGAAATCATGGATAGCATGTTGTTTTTAGGTTGTGATTCTTGGATATTTAGATTTATTAGGTTATTAGGAGTCTTTTAGATCCAAAATCTCGACGTTTTAACGTCGAGATTCGTCGGAAATGGCCATGACTCATCGGGGAAGACGATGAACAGTATTTCCCGATGAGCCCAGGCACGTTGTACGGGCATACTCAACCCGTGCAACCCTCAGCCAGCACGTTGTACGGGCGTACTCAACCCGTGTAACCTCAGCCAGCACGCTATACGGCATACTCAACTCGTGCAACCTCGGCCAGCATCTGTGTACGGGCGTACTCGACCCCGTGCAACCTTCGGCCAGCATCTGTGTACGGGCGTACTCGACCCGTGTACCCCTCGGCCAAAGAAAAGAAAAACGAAACTAAGTATACATAATTATATAATAAATATAATAATTTAAATAATTTTATAATGTTTATTATTTTTCTGCATTTAATTATTTTTCTTGAATAGTAATAGTAATATTATAATATAATAATATTAAATCCGAAAGTTATTTATTTAAATTTAAAAATAAAATTATTTTTTGACTTTATTAAATATAGGATGTTTAAATATTTAATCTATTATTATTACTCTAAAAAGAATTTTCTTTAGAAATATAAATTACTTTGTTAAGTAATTTTCGTATAATAAATATCTAATTATTAATATCCTTTATATTATTAAAAGATTTTTTAGAATTTCGAATATATTATTTTTGAAATAGTAATAAATAGGGATATAAAACTAAAATTACTTTAGTAATAATACTAATTAAAATATATAAGACAATTAGTATAACTCTTAATGTGATGAGATATAATCTATTTTCGGAAATTTATTATCATTATTATTATTATTATTATTACTATAATTGTTATTATTACTATTGTTATTATTATTGTTATAAGTATTATTGATATTATAATGATTTTTAGTGCTATTATTGATGATAATTATTAAGGCTTATGAGAAGAGAAAAATAATTTTTAAAAATAGTTTATAATTAAATTAATAAATTCTTTTATTAGTGAATATGATTTCATAGTAAGATATATTATGAGTTAGTGATACTAAATATATATTAGAATATTTGTATATAAATAGATAACAATGGAAATTTAAATAATCCAAATTTGTGAGTATAGGAACATCTATACTCTATAAGGAAATTTATTAAGTAATTTAAAAAGAAAACTGAGAGTACAAGTTTAGAACTTAGAGCTATTTCGAAAGAATTAGCTAAGAATAAAACAGAGACCCAACCGACCAATAGGACACTTAAATATTCATAGAGACTAAATTGTATAGTCTGAAATTTTAATATTTTATATTATTTATTTATCTTAATAGGTGACTCGGGTTTTGGGGAGGACCTACCTGAAGATTTACTACGATTAAATAGGATGAGCAGGTGAGTGACTCAGTCTTATTACATTGGTTGTGCTTGTACTAGTAGTGAACCATAAATGAAAAGATAATGAAATTTCACTGCAAGAAATTTTGGCTTTAGAGACAAAAAATTCTGTCTCTGAAAGTGAAAAATCTGTCTCTAAAGACTTTCAGAGACAGAATTTCCGTCGCAAATTTCTGTTTCAAAAATCATCGTCGCTAATTCTTTTAGAGACAGATTTTTTTCCGTCGCAAATTTGCTACGGAATTTCTGTCGCAAATTTGTCTCTGTTTTATAATTAGTTATTTTTAAATATCCAATTAGTAAATATTAAATAAAATTATTCGTCGCAAATTTGTCTGATTCTAAGACAAATTATTAAAAAAAATACACATTTGCCTCTTATTTATCCTTCCCAGGAGGTCACCCATCATAGAATGCTACATACAAAACACACTTAACATTGAAGTTTCACAAGCACTAAACCGATAAACCAATTCGTATACTTCATGAGTAAAGTTCCACTACTGTTTATTTAAGAGATACCACAATTTACAATATTATAACTATAAAACATTTTATATATCTTTTATAGTTTATTTTATTTTAATTTCACTTTACATATTTATTAAGGATTTTTTTATTAATATTTTTTAAAATAATATATAATATTAATATATACAATGTTTACATTTTATAATATTATTTTAAATTATATATTTATTATAAATATATAATATTTTCAGTAGTATATTATAATTTTTTTTCCAAATATGATATTATTATTAAAAAATATTATATATAATGTAAATATAAATAATTTATACATATAAATATATATATATATTTAATGATATATAATTTAATTATATTTACATTAGTTATTTAATATTTTATATTAAATTAATAAATTTATTTTTAATTAATGTGTTTATTTTTTTATTTCATTTTTGTTGCACTTAATAAATTATAATATAATGTAAACAATATAAAAATATATTTTTCATTATTATATTAATAAAATAATATATAATACCAATTTAAATAATTTAACTAATTTTATATATTACATATTTTATTACTTAAATATACTATATTTTTACATAGTATATTATTTTTTCCCCAAATATGTTATTATATTTTAAATAAATATAGTATGTAAATATAAATTATGTAAGATATATTAATAAATTTTTTTATATTAAAAAATATATGAATATAATAATATATATATATAAAAATTATAAATAATATGAATATTTTTTTTTAATATATTATTAAAATAAATATATTATTTTATATTTGTATATGTATAAATATACTAAGTTTACATTTTATATAATTATTTTATTTTACATATATTATTATTGAAATATACTTTATTTTTAATTAGTATTTTATGATATTACTTGCATATAACATATTATATTATTATTATACACTATTTTATTAAGTTGTATAATTTGAGTTTTTATATAAATTATTATGTAAAAGAATATATAATAAGATATAAATATAATTTATGTTTTAAGTACTATTTTTAATTTATACTTTATTATATATAAATATGTAATGTAATGTTAAATATATTACAAATAAAATATATATAATTGTTGTAAATAACAAATGATTATACAATTATAGTTATTATATAATAAAATTAATTTACAAATATAATATATGTCCTTATTTATAATGCACATTTATATATATTATATATTGATATGTATAATTTAAAATAAATTTTAAACATAATTATTTATATATACATATATGTAATAATTTAGTTTAGAGACAAATTTGCAACAGAATTTAAAAAAATAGAAATTGGAGCTAAAATAATTTATTTCCCTCTAAAATCAGAGACAAATTTGCAACGGAAAAGTTTTCGTCGCAAATCAATATGTAATCTGTCGCAAATTCCGTCGCAAAAGCATATAACAATTAGAAGATTATTCATAATTCATGTCATCATAAATCCGTCGCAAATCTGTCTCTAATTCATTTTTTAGAGACAAAAATTTTCCGTCGTAAATTTCTGTCTCTAAAGGCTAGTTTTCTAGTAGTATTGGTGATCTGTTTGAAATAGGAAAGTTATGTATTGTATTCCATTGATTGCCATGTTACTCTAAAATAAGTGATAACACAATTGCGTGTACTTGATAATGTATGTAGTATCTAATTGAATGTCTGTATTGCTTGATCACCCTCAAATTGACTAAAAACTACTGGTACCATAATGTAAATAAATCATGCATTACATACTATGCATAAAATGCATTGAGTAGTGGTAGCCTATACGTGTTAGTTTCTCGGATCTCTGGTAAGGCTTGAATTATCTAGGCCAGAGGGCTAGTAGTTAATTGCAAGATTACTTTTGTTCTGTTAATACCATAGGAACTACATGGTAAAGAAGGACGCGTTATGGTATTACGTGAGAATAACTGACACTTAGTGGAGTTTCTAAAGCTAAACAGGAAATAAAATAATGAAACATGATAAGTATAAAGAGATAACTAAATTTGAGATTGTTATTTCCTGAAAGCTTAAGTTCTCCTGGGTAGGTGGACCATAGATTGTGATCCTTCAACCCGATGGGAGGGCGTAAATCTTCATCCTGTTTGGATTCGGGTTATCCAAGCTTGTAATGTTCATTTGTGTGATTGCTGCATTTCATATGATTGTTAAATAACTTGTATGTTATGTGTAATAAGTTCTGGTTATTCATTGAGCTCGTGTTTTAGCTCACACTCCCCAGTCCTTTCAGGTTCACTCTGCGACCGTGGCTCATTACTAGCAGGAGCATGGTCCCGGTAAGAGAATAGAAGTCAGAAGTTTAAAGTTTAGTATAGAACTAGAATATCTATATCTGTAGTAGTCTTTGATGCATTTAATGTGCATTAGAATCATCATTTAAGGTTTGTAAGGAATTCTGAAGCATATGATCTGTAATATAGTAGTTTGTAACAGTTGTTTACTAATTTACATCTTATATTTGTTCGTTTATTCCATCCAAGCAACTAAAAGATCCTGCTTTTGAAAATCATGTCATTCCTAGAAGGTAAATAATAATGGTAATCGAGTGGTTCTTGATTATTATTATTAGAATACCCTCGGGGCGTGACATATTAAATGTCGTAAATAGGAAATAAAATTTTATTATTTTTGTGAATATAGTTTTAAATATCTAATTTTTAATTACAATTTTTTTATAATTTTCTTTTTTCTTGTTTCCTCTTTTTATTTTTTAATTCTTGTAACATGGAACTGCAAAAACACTAGTTCCCTAACTGGTTCTTAAATTAGCGGTTCCAAAACTGCCAGGTCAGACAATTTTGGAGGGTGAAACTATTTGGACCTACCATCCTAGCGTAAACCCTCGAATTTTTCGTGAACGATTTTGGAATATCGAATCAAAACCCTAAAGTCTGACCCAATTTGAAATCAAACCTTAAACAATTTCGATCATAGGATTTCATAAAAGAGAATAGAAAGATCAATAATCGTTCGATTCAGGAAACCAAACATGAGACAATCCATCCATTCGATCCCTGATGTAAACCCCTCAATTTCTAGGATAAAATTGGATTAAACCCTAACTCTAGTCAAACCGGAGTTTCAAAAGTCAATAAAGATCAAGACAATTAAACAATTTCAACTCCGACATTCCCACGCTCTCAAACCCTAGAAAACGAAATTGAGTTAATGGCTTATAATAGTTCGTAATGATATAGGGAAGTACAAAAATATCAAGTTCGTGAATTTCGAGTATCTTTTGGACTCAAACGGGATCAATTCTCAAAAAGCGTGTTGTGGAGCTCAGAATAATAAAAATATTCTGATAACACCATTAGGACCGATTTAATATAAGGATTTCAAAAATATCAGTTTCACAATTTTTCGAAAACTAAAAATATCAGATATAGCTCGTTTATGCATATTTTTATTACTACTAGTATTTTATTTGTCTAGTTTACTATTCATAGTATTACTATTTCACTATCTCTACTTTTTCTTATACCTATTTCTTACTACCTAGACACTTATTTCTTACACTTTTACATTTTCAATACAACTTTATTCACATCAAACCTTACACATTATTTTTTTTCTTTACAAAAAAATTACAAAACAAATAAAATATCCTCTCTCTCTCTCTTCTCCTTAATTGTGCCGGCCTCCCTCTCTCTTTCTCTATATTATTTCTTTTTTAATTTATTTTATTACATCTAATTTCTACTTCAAAATCTATAAATACCCAATTCCTCTTTTATTCTTTCACACATCCTTTTATATAACAAAACTCTATCAAAATTCTCTCTCAAAACCTCTCTCCACAATTCCCTCTCAAAACACTATCTACCAATTACTACGCTTCAAGAAAAAATAACAAATACACTATCCATTCATCTCTTTTCAAATCCTCCATTAAACCTTAGGTAAAATCCTACCTATATTTTTTATCATGTTCATACAACTTAGCATGAGCTTAGTGTATGTCTCTGAGACTCATGAGAATTAAAAAAACAACAATATGTTCATATTTTGTTTTTTGTTCTTGTTCATATTTTACATTAAGTTACTATTATGTTGTTGTTATTATTGTTATTTTTATTGATCTAATTTAACTTCTATATAGTATTATGTATATATTTTCTTTAAAGCATATAAGCCCACTTATTATTTATTTATTTATTTTCACGCTTCACAATTTATTTATTTAATCCATGCAATTTATTAAGACTAATCCTTCTAGTCTTAGACTTATCCATATCAAATCAAAACGGTTTTTTTTTTCTTTTTGGGACTAGTCTATTCTTAGTCCCGGGTTGCCTTGATGAAGCTAAAGCTCCCAATACATGATCGGGATACCTTGATAAAGCTAAGGTTCCTAATACTTGACCATATTATTACGTTTATTTACTTATGAGTATTTCCTTCTATCTTACTATGTATTATTCTTACTTTTTTCATTGCTACATAATCATATTCATGTATGATTAGAATGTTGTTGTCTTAAATAAAAATAAAGATGGGTTCTTTCTTAAACATAAAGAAGTAAACTAGATTTCTTAATAAAAGGAATTTTCGACAAAAGACCTAAGTTTTGTTTTTGAAGATAAGCTAATCATAAATTCTAGAAAAAGTAGTAATGAAGATTTCTTCAAAATAATAAAAGGAACTCATTTTTTTTATGAATCAAAACTAAATACTCAATAAATATAGAATTTTTAGCATTGAACTTAAGATTTTAACTCAACCATTTTTTTTATAAAACTTAGATAGGTTCACTTTAGACTTCGAAAATCTCCTACTAAGCAAGTTTCTTCAAAACTTATTTTTTATATGTTGTTATTCTCTTTTAAAAATTAAAATAAAATTTTGCGAAGATTTAATATTGACAATTCTTTATTAAGAAAGCTTTTCTTATAAACTTATCTAAAAGAATTATTCCACCACTTGACAAATATTAAGAATAAAACAAGTTTTTTAAACCAAGGTAAAATCAACTCACTATTTTAGAAACCAACTTATAAAAATAAAATTTGCCAAGAAAGTAAAGTTTTAAAAGTAAACTAATTTTCCAAAGAAGAAAAGACTATAAAAATGAGAAGAAAACATACATTCAACACAACTCCAAATATTTGAGCACACAAAAAACTTAAGGAATATTTTAAAATGCTTATTTTTCAATCACTAGAAATAAAGTTAGTAAATAACTCAAAGAATCAAATTTTTGGAAATTAATTTACTTTTGAAAGGATAGGAAATGGAATCATAATAGGAAGATATCACTCATAACAACCCAAGTGTATTTTAGTTTTCCTTCTAGTAATTCCAAAAGGAGAAATTTTCAAAGTTTCATCTTTTAAAACTCTTAAAGAGAAATTGTTTGTAAAATATCAATGTTGAGACAACACTACAAATCATGCATACAATATGAGTGTATATACATGTTCAAAGGATTTTTCAAACTATACAAATATTATATATTTTGCTTAAAGATTTTTGAGTAAAGAGAAGTTTGGAAAAATCATTTTTTGTGGATTATGAAATTCGTAATATTATGTACTGTAGTATTTTGCAACCCAAATGGTTTTTTTTATGAAAAAATAACCTTAAAAATGGATAGATCTTTTGTGTAAGTAGAAAACGGTATATTATATGCGCAATTCCGAGTTAAAATGACCAAGTTATGATCATTTTAAGTTGGAATTACCTTCTATACGAATTTTAAGGATCTTATGACATAGTTTTTGAAAAGCACCATAGAATCAACAAGAAATACTCATAGTGGGTATTCTTATTGATTAGGTGATCCTGAGGAGGAGTGTTCATACCTTGAGTGTCATGTCCCGAAGGGTACCCTAAATGTGGCAGTCCGCCGTACACAATATTAAAGCCTAAAAATGACCACCTCAGTCACGCGAAGGCTTCCATACTATGTACAAGGCGTCTAACACATGGAGGAGACTCATCGGAGTAATACATTTTACGTTGATATAACTTGAGTAACAATGTAAAGGAAATACAAATTTACTGTACTTCAGATAAAAATCACTATACTTCATAATACAAATCATTAAACTTCAATTACACTTCATCAAAAGATTCTACTAAGTAAAACTATTACAAGGCAAATAATAAAACTAGCTGGTAACTTCAAACATTCGTGTTTTTTGCCGAAATCTAGGAGTCATTCCCGGCTCCAACCAATTCGGTCCCCACTTTGCACTATTGAAATAACCTGCTCATTTAAACAACTATTGGGGTATAAGCTACACTAGCTTAGTGAGAATTCCCTTAGTTTCGTACCATAACAAACAACTTAAAATCAGTCATATGTTATACATGAACAAACACGTGAGCAAGCAATTATGTATGGATATCCGGAACCCACACACAGAACGGATTTACGCCCTCCGTATCTTGGGTTAGGAATGGTATTGAGTCTACACGACTGCATCTAGTCCCCAAGCTCTCGGCTCTTAGCACTCGACTCGGCTAGGCTCATCCAAGAATGCATCCACATGCGCCTTAGTACCCCTGAATGAGCTCTGGCACTGGGTTCGTTATCCAAACGAATCATCCACGGACCATACCGATCGACCTGCATAGGAGTAGCATGCTACCAAATGCAATATGTCCAATGCGATGCATAACCAATTTAATTTTTGCTTAGGTCAAAAATATTTATACATTCTTTAGAGTGACCAATCCATATCACACATATAACAGAAATAATATGAACGGTGCAGTTATCCAATCAAATCGTGGTTTCGATATGCTTTAGTATTCTTAGGCACATTCATCACAGTCTCATATATATCTCATCCCCATTCATATCGATTTTTATCTTGTTCCTATAATTCTAATGCAACTAACTACAATCACAATCAAGGTAACAAAACAAGGAGAAAACTCACTCGGCCATTGGATCACCGGTCTTCTAGTAATAATAATTCGATGGTAGGGAATCGTCGATCTCGGGATCTCCTAAAAAGGAAGAAATACTCTAATAAGTATTTCAACTCAAACTAATCTAAACGATCTTATACAACTTATCAAATTCGTAATTCTCGTCCTAAGTGGGAATTCCAACTTAAAACGGCCATAACTTGGTCATTTTAACTCGGAATCTCGCAAATTATATATCGATTTCTATCTACTTCGAAAGATATATCTATTTCTAATATTATATTTTAGTTTTGAAAAAATTGAAGCTTCGAAAAGGTTGGATCAGATTAGAGCAGCAACAATTTCAATTTCCGAGAAATAGTTTTGTAAGAGTTTGTAATGTTCCTACTATATAAATTGGCTATACATGCAATATGAGTGATTTCCTAACATGAATGGCATGAAATGAGTTTCATGTATGCATGGTCTTGATGATTTTTGGTAAAAGAAAATTTTGGAACTTTATTTTGCAAGACTTCAACTATAACTTACTTTTTGAAAAATCTAGTTTTCTAACTTTGATCATTTCCATTTGTTTTGGATTTATTACTTAAGAAAATATAATTATTTTTGTTAAAATTGAGTCTTTATTTATATATTACTTATGACCTTCATTTCTACATAAAAATTCCCATTTTACACTTTGTAAATATGTTTTCCAATATGATTTACTCAAAAATCCGAATTTTAGAAAATCCACTTTTTGAATGATTCATTTGGGGAAAACTTGTTTAAAGCATTAAAATTTAAGGCTTTACTATATCAATTACCTAAGGACTTCATTTAACACATAAAACTTGCAATTTGAGCTCAAATACTAAGTGATTACTTATGCATCATCTCAAATTACGAATTTGACAATTGATCACTAACTCAAAATTTTTCATTTAATTCCATTACTTGTTTAACACCTTACTCATGCCTAAACTCATTTTAACTTGTAAAAATCATTGCTTAATGATATCTATTACCTATATACTTTATTTTTCACATAAAACATGAGTTTTGGAGTTGATACATGGGTTCTAAAAATTGGTCTTGGTTGGGATCCGAATTTACAAAATTCATTTTTGGTTATATCTTTTGATAAAATCTATCTAAGCTCATGAAAATCCATTCCTTACATATCCTATCCTAAGAGCCTTTCATTTCTTAAATAAAAACTTCATTTTTGTGTTGGTAAACATGTTTTTAAAACAGGCCTTGGCCAAAATCCGAAAATAGAATTTTTATTTTGAAAATAACTTTTGAAAATCACTTTTGATTCTTGTAAAAAGAAGTCTTGATGACATACATATATTAGGCCTTCATTTTCTTAAGTAAAATTTACATTTTGACACTTGGAAAGTGGTTTTTAAATAGGGGTCTTGCCAAAATACGAATTTCACAATTTTGTTTGAGTTCATAACTAAGATCTATACTTAATATGAACATAAACATAAAACAAATGCATGGTAATAAGCTATAAACATCATGAATCTAAACTTCACTTATCAAAATCTTTCATTTATGGTATCTATACCCTAAGCCCTTCATTTTAAATGAAAAATATACATTTTGAAGTTGAAAAACCACTTTTCTATATATAGTTCCATTTTCATCCGAATTTTCAAAAGTTGTTTTTGTTGAAAATAAAATAGATCTTGAGTTTCCTACAACTTTCCTATCATCATCAAGCTATAGCAAGTTGTTCATGAACATAAACAAAGATCTAATGCATCTATGAACTCAAAACTTTAGATCTAGTTTTCTAAACTAGTTTTACATGCATGAATCACTAAGATAGACATGTGGATGCTAGATCTATGCATAAATCATAAGGAATAACAAAAATAACAACTTAAATACAAGATCTATGACATAAACAAAAATCAAAGCTATAAAAAGTTAGATCTACAATATATATCACTTTAAACAAGAAAATAATTGGAATACAAGATAATAAAAGTAGAGAAAAGGAGAGTTTCATTTTTGGCATCATCATCCTAAGCTTTTAAGCTTATGGAAGGTCATTTGATGCATGAAACCTTCATTACACTTTACCTATATCACCTATGGAGGCTTTGAGATGAAGATTTGCTTAGAAATCTTTAGGGAATGTGGATGGAAGCTAATGGAAGGTATGGGGGCAGCTTGGTTCTTGAAGAAACAAGAGAAGAAGAAGAAGAAAAGAGAGGAAAAGAGAGAGAAAAGTTAAAGAATGAAAGAGGGAAAGTGAGTAAATGAAGGAGAGAGAAAATGAGTGTTTTAATGAATGAAGAAGAGAAAAAAATAAAACAAGGCAGGCAAGAGTGCCCCATGCTGCATGTGAATTGTATAGGAGGGAGAGAGAGAGTTTTGTTGAAATTTGACTCAAAATTGAATTGTATAATTAATGTGTAATGTAACTTTTTGAAGAAGGATTGAAATATAATTAATTTTAGTCAAAATAGGAGTAAATGAAGGAAAATGGCAGCCATAAAGAGGGTCAAAAATCTACCATCAATTGTGGGATAATGTGTAGAAAGATTGAAGTGAAAATGAAGTGATATGTGTAAGGTGTACTTGAAGGTATGGGTTGTAAAAGTACTTTATTAATAAAATAAAATTGGAAAATTTATTCCAAATAATTGTAGCAGATTTTCCATAATTAAAATTAAATAATTATTTGAATTATTTTAGTATTTTAACAAATATGTTACCGGTACGATCAAAATACGCGAATATGGGCTATAAATAATATTTTTATAACCCGAAAAATTATAAAAAATTATTTTATGAAAATATAAATATTTTTCAATTATTAAATTAATTTATTTTGTTTTTAGTATTGGGTCTTAAACAGAATCGAATCCCATAAAGACCCGAAACGAACTAATTTTTAGAAAAACAAAATTTTCTATAACATATAAAATATTTATCTAAAAATATAAGACTTTATAAGAATAACAAAATTTTGTAATGAAATAAAAATGAATAGTGCAAAAGACTAATCAATTACCGGTAATAACAGAAATACGATAAAAGGTTATAATTGTAACTTTTATAACCTGAAAAATTATATAACTGATATATTTGGAAATCTTATCAAATTACGAGTCTAACGGTACTATTGGTATATTTTTGATATCTCGAGCCCGGGACACGCTTTTCGAAGTCTGTATCCCAACGGGTTTGAAATAGGTCAAAAATTTACCAATTTGATATTTTTAAACAAACTCATATTACTATGAGCTATTCTACATCTTCAAACTATACCTCGGCCTCTAGGGTTAGGGGCGCTAGGTTGCCGGACTTAAGCTATTATATTTCGGTTAGGGTTTCCGGCTGATTTTTCGGTTTAGGCTTTTGCCAATTTGGAAACTGATATTTATGTTTATACAACATATTTAATTTGAGAAATTTATTTTAAATTTTATTTTTGTAAGTATTTAATATCTTTTAACATTTTCGGAATTTTTGAATTGGGTTTCATTTCCGAAAGTTGATTGTTATTTACTTTTTAATAATTCGTTTTTGAGATCTATATTACCCGATTTTATAATCGGAGTCACGTATGGAATTTATCGTACGTAGTGGTTTTAGAATTGTAGTATGTTGAGTTCTTACTTTGTTTTTGAGAATTCTTATTTTTCCCAAGATTCGAAAATTTTTCGAATTTGTTCATGATTTAAGACTAGTTGAAATTCGGTTTTAATTTGGAGTGATTTTTAGGGTTTATTTTCAAAGTTCATCTTAAAATTATTTATTGAAATTTTCCAGGGCTTACACTGAGGATTATTTCGATTAGTGGAAATACCGATCGATTCATCCATAAGAAAGAAGTGTCCTAATGATCGAGTGAGTTTATTTCCTACCTTTTACGTACTTGGTTGTGCTTGTAGCTAGAGGCACTAGAAGTAGGAAAAGATGAAAATGAATTATGTTTGAGAATATTGTTGAAAAAATGCTAAGCATACTGAGACATGAATCATTGTTAAATTAATTATGTTTTACTATTATTCTGTTGGAGTGTGTGCAAATTTTGTGATCACCTTTAAATTACTCTAATCATTATTATGAGTTATATTAATTGATTCATGTATATCATGTAGTTAGTTTCATTTCATGAGCTATTATACTCGATGGGATAAGAGTATAGTAGTCGGGTTTGCAGGAGCCATAAATATGCAAGATGGCGAATAAAAGCTGAAAGAACTATTTTATGATGGGCAAGTAGGAGCCAGAATAAACTACATAAGTTGGATTTTAAAGATAGGTTTTAAAGAGCCTGAAACACCTAACCTGAATGGAGGGGTAAATCTATTCAAACATGATTTTCAGTAGATCATATGTATTGCTTATTCATTTGCTTGATGCATTCATATGCTTATTTGATAACTTGTTTGAAATTATTGATACGAGTATGTCAATTCAGGAATAATCTCACTAAGCTAGTCATGCTTATACTCCGATAGACTTTTGCTGTCACAGGACCTATATCTCTTATGCCCGAGGACTTCGTATACTCGAGTGGGTTTATGTTTTGAAAAGCTTCTGGAAATTCTTTGAAGATCTTAGGCTAAATATCATTTAATATCTTTTAGTATTTGTATAGTTTCATTGTGGAAAGACTAAGTTGATATTATGATTATTTTGAGATTTATAGGGGAAAACCTAAAATGATGTAAGGATTATATTTTTAATGTTGAAATGAGATGGTTATCTAAAATTCTTGTATGTTGTATTTACTATCTTGAACTATATATCCCACTGGTGTCCCTATTGTTGTGATAGATGCCTTACATATGGTGTTGAAACTTTCGCATGACTTCGAGAAGTCATTCTTAAGTTTTAATACCATATGTGGTGGATTGCCACGTTTAGGGTACCCTTTGGGGCATGACACCTAAATTACTTCTAGATTCAGAAACTACTAGTGACGAGTTGAGTCGGTTATCAATCCAAGACCAACCGTGATGACATTATTTATATACTTGTACACAATGTTAGGTGTATATAGACATCGTCATGATTCTAAGTCAAATTGAAAAACGGAACTGTCTTCCATGGTTTCGGTCTGGTTCCATGGAACCGTCAGTTCTTGGTTCTAGTTTTGGAACCACATATCGTATTTTTTTAAAAAATAAAAATTTTTTTTTTTTAATTTTTAATAAAATAAATTTTAAGTCAAAATAATTATTGGATATAAAAGTATTAAATATTTAATCAAAATTTTAAAAATTTATTTAGAATGAATATTTATATGTATACAAACACTTTCAATATCAAATATAGTTAGTATATGATATTGTAAAATACTCAAGAAGATTAAAGAAAATTACAATGCAAAAAATAATCTCACATTATTAAGAAAATAATTTTGCTTTTAGGAGAAGCTTATTTAAACTAATTATATATCATTTTAAGCTATGTTTATTTGTGTTGTTTATAATGACATATTAAATATTGTGAATAAGTAATAAATTTTACTATTTATATGAAATAATTATATTTTTAATATTATTTTTTCTTTTTTTTTTCTCAATAGAACCAAAGAACCGTCTAAGAACTATAAAACTGGCAGTTCCATAGCCGGTTCTGGAACCAGCCAACCAAGCCGATTTGATTTCGGTTTGATTGGGTTCGGAACCAAACCATGTCTATGTCCAGGTTTATATGCTAAAACAATGTCGAAAGGGTAAAAAAAAATTAACACCCTTCGCTAGTGGGAAGTAATTATGAGAGCAAATAAATAAAAGGAAAATTTTATAAATTCAATTTCTTGAGAGGAAATAATTGGAAGCAATAAAAAAAGATAATTTCAGAGATGTGATCACACCAAATAAATAAGCTATTATCCTTTAATATTATAAATGACTAAAATGTTGTGTTATATATTCTTCAGTCTCATCCACATATAAAATCTAAGTTAAAAGTTCTCATATAATTTATAACCGTATATAACTTCAGTGTTATATTTTCGTATTTTATTTTAGTGTGTAGTATTCTCTGTTTCCATTTGTGTGTGTGTTTTTTATTTTACGTACATCAAATCAAATGCCTAAGGAGTTCTAAAACCATCACTAAGTTCTTCTTCTTTTTATCAAAGCGAGGTAAAAATATTGTTGGCTATTTTATAATCGAAGCAATGAGGAATACTATAATGGGATTAGAATATGTCCATGAATTACTGTATCATTATTTTAATTTAAATTGTCTTATTGGTTTTAACATTTTCGACAACATCTACTAGCCCTTTTTTTCTTCGGTTATTACAACGGAGGGGGGATTTAAATAGATGATCTCTCACGTGAGGGTCAAAGGCTGATGTCATTAGACCATAATGTTATTGATTCTCTAGTTAATATCTATTGCAAAAAGTCTGAGTACAATCTTCAGTTCTTCATTACAAAAAAAAAAAAAAAGAAAAAAAGAAAAATCGATTTATAATCGGGGTTGTTAGTCCTTTCAAAAGATGAAGAAGTACATAAGGTAAATTATACTAAAAAGTCTCAACGTTTGAGAGTAAGTTCATTATGAGTCTTAATGTTTCAAGTGGTTAAAAAGAGGCCTCAACATTTAAGGGTAAGTTCATTTTGTGCCTCATCGTTTAGAAAAGTGATTCAATTCAGGTCTCAATGGATATGGGTCAACCCTCTTCTATTGACACGTATCCATGAAGACCTGAATTGAATAACTTTTTTAAACATTAAAACAAAAAAAATCAACTTACCCTCCAAACGTTGAGATATTCTGATATAATTTTCCCGAAGTCCCTCCTGTAAGTTATCACATAGTCATATTCTTGTCTTGTAATTCTTAGCACATCTAAGTTATCATCCTTGTGAAAAATAAGGAAAGGGATAGTGTCCCTTCCGTAAATCTATCAACAATGACATATGACAAGGATAGTGTCCCTTCCATAAATGATCTCTTCTTTTGAAAAAAAAAAAGAGAGTAAAAGTAAATAAAAGTCTTTAAAAATATTTTGCGATTTCTTCAATCCAATCATACAATTTTCATTTCAATAATCAATTTTAAAATGTTTTAGAATTTTTCAATCAAATAATTTTTTTTTTAATTTCAACAACCAAATCCAAAAATCTTCTTAAAAAATTTATAGTCTAATATAAATTATTACTTTCTTAAATAGTCGCAATTATTAATTAGTTTACCAATTGATAGTAGATTGAAAAGATGAAAATGTTTCCCAATTAAAATTGCTATTTATTAACACCAATATTACAAATAATATTGTATTTAATTTTCTATGAATTTATTGAAGAAAAACTAATATGTAATGTTATTAAATGACGATGAATAATGCCATATTAAATGAATATGAATAATGCAATTTATGGTGGCATTTAACATGTATTGTGAGTAAATTTTGGTATTTAAAGATAAAAATACTATTGAAAAAAAATGAACATAAATAGCAATTAAAAGAAGAAACTTTGAAGGGAAATAAGAGGGAAATATTTGGAAGAAAAAGAGAGAGTGAGATAAACAATAAATGAAAAAGAAGTATGATCAATTCTTTGTAGATAAATATCATCTTGGTTCTTCTAGTTTGAGCTCTAGTTACCAGGTCCTGAAACTATACCAAATCCCTATCAACATAGTTTACCAAATAATTAAAATCTATGAATATCTTTTAGAAAATAGATTTTTTTTTGTTTACAAATTATAGATTGATAGATACTGTTGCACCTGAATCTGAGCCTGTAGAGATAACTCCTACAGACATTAAAAGATAAATCAGAAGGACGTCGAGAGTTGTTCAGCATGACCACTCTGATGCTCAAGCCAGTCTATGGGTATAGGAAGGGTTAGTGCAAACATAATATTTGACAGCTTGCTTTCTTGTTTGTACCTCTTTGTTTTCTTGTCCCCACTTTGCTTGGGGTAAAGGAAGTATTTATAAGGTTTTAGGATCATAGTAAGATAGACAATACAAGGTTTGGTACTTGATGCGACGGTACTGTCTAAATTGAGGAGTTTGGCTTCTTGAAGTGTGGCTGAGCTATTGGTGTCTCTCTAATCACGAGATGTGACTAGTTAGTGTATTGCGACTAAGGATGGCAAGGAACCAAGGGTAAGGACCCAAAGGCAAGGAGCCAAGGCTGGGCTAGACCGAGGCTGAGTTGGTGAACTCATCGATCTCATTAGTTGAGTGAGTTTCCTTAAGGTAAAGGCCTGATAAAAGGCTAGCATCATAGCACAAGATTGAGGTGTCGTATTCTTCGAGGCTTAGAGGTCAAGATATCCAAGCTACCGACCTCTTGGGCTTACCAAGGCTTCAAGGGCTTTGGGCCCAAGAGACCAACTGAGCGTAAGGTTATATTTCACTATCAACATTTGTCCCCCCAATCTCATTGTGAGAGCAAAGAGAGTGTATAATGCACGAGGTCATTGGCCCAAAGAGATCACCTATGAGCGAGCTGCGTTGTCCAATTGAGCTGCATCCCTTGTTTAGAGATATTTTGTGATGGGGACCGTTGGATTTCCTGTGGGGTATCGTACTTAATACGTTTTCTAGTATTCGAAGGTGTACAATATTTCCAGGAGGACCTATGGATTTGAAAGGTCTTGGCAATAATTACGTCTAGGCCTGATAGCTATGGTTATTGGTCGTGACGTCAAGACCATTAGGCCTAATTACAAGTCTCCAAGGGTCTGGGCTTCGACACTTCCTCCCTTCTTCTATAAATACTAGTCTTTTGCAGGGATTTTCTCAAAACATTTTCCATATTTCATTGAAAGATTTAGCAGCTTTCTCGTGTTATACTTCAAAGTATTCTCCAAGTTTTCCTGTTATGTCGAACTTAGGTACTTCTACCACCTTACCCTTTTCACACAACTTGATCGGCAATGTTCAGTGATTTGCCCATGAGATAGGGAAAGATGATGGAGATGCCATGTCAAGGTTGAGGGGTTCAAAGTCGAGCGACAGACATAGATTGAAGAGTGGAGGCTTAGCTTCCGTTAGTGCCCGTGAGGAAAGGTCAGGTAGATCCTCAATGTTGATGGCAAGGCATTGTGCTTCCGGTACACCTTCTACGCTGAGTTAGCCAGTGAGGTATATCGATACCCGAGGGATGTATATCCTTCTAAAGGCCTTAAGAAGACAGCCAACATCTGTTTATACTCGGAGGCGACCCAAGGTGATGGCCCCGATGCCGACCACTCAAATGGGGTTCGTTGTAAGCTATCAAGAGAGGAGATGCGTCATGCTCCACAGAAATGGGTGATTGTGTTACGCCCCAAAGGATACCTTAAACGTGGCAGTTCGCCACATACGGTATTAAAACTTAAGAATGACTTCTCGAAGTCATGCAAAAGCTTCAACACCATATTTAAGGCGTTTGTCACAATAATAGGAGACTCTAGTGGGATGTGTAGTTTGAGATAGTAAATATAGCATACAAGAAATCTAGATAACAATCTAACTTCAACATTATAGAAATAAAGTTCTTACATTATCTTAGGGGCATTTCCCGAATAAATCTCCAAAGATCATAATATCATCTTAATCTTTCACATAAAGAAACAATACTAGAACTAAAAGATATTAAATGAAATCTATTCTAAGATCTTCAAAAGGATTTTCAAAAGCTTCCCAAAACACAATTCCACTCGGATATATGAAGTCCTCGACAAAAGAGATATTGGTCATGTTTCAACAAAAGTCTATGGGGGTATAAGCTTAACTAGCTCAGCGAGAATATTCATTCTAGATTAACGTACTTGTATCAATAAATTCAAATAAGTTATTAAACAAGCATATCAATGCATTAAGCAAGTGAGTAAGTAATATATATGATCTACTGGAAAATCATATGTTTGAATGGATTTACCTCTCCATTCGGTGATTAGGTGTTTCAGGCTCTTTAAAACCCATAGTTGAAATACAACTTATGTAATTTATTTCTGGCTCCTACTCGCCCATCCTGAAATAGTTCTTTCTGGCTCCTATTCGCCCATCCTTACATAGTTCTTTTAGGTTCTTACTCGCTCATCTAGCAGATTTACGGGTTCCCGCAAACCCCACTACTATACTCTTATCCCATTGAGCATAGCAGCTAATGTAATGAGGCTAACTACGTGATATACATGATTCAATTAATATAACTCATAATATATTATTAAAGTAATTTAAAGGCGATCATATAATTTACACACACTCCAGCATAAAAATAATAATAAAACACAATTTAATTGACAACAAATCATGTCTCGGTATGCTTAGCATTCTTTCAACCAATGTTATCATGCATAATCCATTTTCATTTTTTCCTACTTCTAGTGTCTCTAGCTATAAGCATAAATAAGTACGTAAAGGTGGGAGATAAACTCACTCGGCCATCCTTGCTAAAAACTCTTCACTCGTAATAGACCTCTAAGTATGTATCTTCCCAAGCTTCGTTACCTAAATGAAAGAAATACCCGAAATGAGTATTTCGTAGAATTTCTACTTGAACTTTCTAACTCTATTCTAATATTTGTGCCAAAATTTGGATAGAAGGAAATTCTAACTTAAAAATGGTCATAATTTGCTCATTTTAACTTGGAATTTTGCATATTATATATTGTTTTCTACCTACTCGAAAAGATCTATCAATTTCTAAGGTTATTTTTATCAAAATGGATCGTCTTAGTCCCAAAACGGGAGGGGATAGAATAGTGACGGAATTCCTAGCTTTTAAAAATATAATTTTTCCAACTTTTCTTCATCCAAAAACCCTTAAACAAATACATGGATACTTGTATAGTTGAAAAATCCTTTGAACAAATATATATACTCATATTGTATGTATGATTTTTGCAGTGTTGTCTCAACATTGATTTTTTATAAAACAATTTATCTTTAAGAGTTTTAAAAGATGAAACTTTGAAAATCTTTCCATTTTAAATTACTAGAAGGAAACTTAAAAATTCTTAGGTTGTTATAAGTAAGTGTTTTCCTATTATAATTTCATTTCCTAACTTTTCAAAGATAAATTAATTTCCAAAAATTTAGTCCTTTAAGCCATCTACCAATTTTATTTCCAGTGATTAAAAAATAAGCTTTTGAAAAATTTTCTTAAGTTATTGGTGTGGTTTAATATTTGAAGTTGTGTTAAATGTATGTTTTTCTTATATTCTTTTTCTTCTTTAGAAAATAAGTTTACCGTTTTAAAACTTCACTTTCTTGGCAAATTTTATTCTCTAAGTTGATTTCTAAAATAGCAAGTTGATTTTACCTTGATTTAAAAAACTTGTTTTATTTTTAATATTTATCAAATGGTGGCATAATCTTTTTGGATAAGTTTATAAGAAAGTTTTCATAATAAAGAATTATCAACATTAGAACTTAGCAAAAACTTCATTTTAATTTTGAAAGGAGAATAATAATATTAAAACTAAGTCTTGTAGAAGCTTACTTTAGCAAGTGAGTTTCAAAGTCTATAATGAACCTATTCAAGTTTTATAAAAGATACGGTTGAGTTAAAAACTTAAGTTCAATGCTAAAAATTCTATCCTTATGGAGTATTTAGTTTCGATTTATAAAAGAAATGAGTTCCTTTTATTATTTGAAGAAATCTTCAACACTAATACTTTAAAAATTATGATTAGCTTGTCTAAGCTTTTGTAACACCTTAACCTAAAGGTATTATCAGCCCGCCATGTGTCACTACCAAAGATTCACATGCAAAGGCTATAATTTCTAATATTCAAATATATATTTTAAATATCTCCAAAATCTCACAAATAAAGGATACTCATAAAATAAAATATCCTTAATTATGCTAAATCATAAACTAAACAAGTCAACTTAAAGAAATAAAATAATCTCTTAAACTTCATAAAATTCTCATAGATAACTAATATAATATAAAGTTTTTCTTCTTGATCTACTATTTATACTATACTAATCTCAATTGTTGGTAGAAGGTCAAATCCACTATCGATTTCGCAAAATCTACGAATACATCGTATCCCGTCAGATCATAAATAATAGAATCTTCACCTGTACCTATGGGAAAAATAAGGATTGAGCCAAAAACGCCAGTACGCCAAACTGAAAACACATGCACATGATCACACAACTCAAAATCACATACAACTTAAATACTAATGCAACAAGCACAATTTATTATCTTTTCTTAAGCTTGCAACCAACACAGTTTAGGATTATAGATCTCTAGTCCTAAACATAGAGTAACCTATGACCCCAAAGAAAACATATGTAAATAATATATATATTTGCGTTCCACAATTAAGTTGGTAACGACTCCTAATCTACCGGAATCATCTTCAGGTGCAACTCCACTCGAGATACCACCACACAAGGATTATCAGGTTGCCAGTGTTAGTATCACACTACTGTCGTGGTCTTTACTAACCGTAGCCACTCACAACTAACACTAGAGTCAATTGAATTTCGATATAATTAAGTCAGATTTATAAACTAATCCTACAAGCACATACAATCAAACATGGTAAGGTCGTATCTGGATTTGCTTTCAATCCAAATCTCTCGAATAGTAATTATTAATAGAGTAGGAACCCTAATCTCACAATATTCTTGTTTAACAACAATATATATATTGCAATCAATTCCAATTGTAATAAAATTTTTCAAACCTTAACCTTAATTCCACAAACCTAATCGAAGATCAACACATATGTTATCCCGTTTGCACTTCATAGAAACCTTTTTCACAAATTCTCCAAAGTTCTTAACGAATCTCCATAAATTCCCTTCACAACACATACACACACATATATACAATCCTCTATGAGCAAAACAACTATGAAAGTTCATAAATTTAAATCCATAGATGAAAAATGGGTTCATACCTACTTAGATCTCGTAGATCTTATTCGCAATAGAAACCTTAATTCGTTCAATCAATTCTCCTATCACAAATAACATACTATCGCTATAATCACGTTCCTATAATCTATCAATCTTAGAAATCACAAGACTAGAATAAAAATCTTACCTTTACTTTGATTTGAAACCGAAATTCTCCAAATCTGATTTAGGGCTCTTCTTCAATTTCTCCTTCAAATCTAATTAGAAACCTTAAGAAAAGGATTATTGCCTTTAAACCCTGGAATGGATGAAGATCCACTTACCTTGATCTAGGTTCTTGATTTCCTTTAATCATAGAATATCATAGAAAGAGAGATTTAAAGGAGATTTCTAGGTTTAAGAATGTTGTGAAAAAGACTAGGTTAAAGATCTATATAAAGGTCATAAGAAAACCCTAAATATATATATATATATATATATAATTCGTATGTTGTAAGCTGGTAAAGAAGGTTAGTGGCCTACATATAAAAACTGGAGGCAAAAAAAAAAAAAAAAAAAAAAAATCTCTTCTAAGACCATGAAGGTAGGCCTTATGCTGGTAGTGTAAAAAGGTAGGCTGGTGGCCTAAATGCCGGCTTTCAGCTATGACTTCCTATGTTTAGTCATGTGTTTGCCATGTAATAAAACTTATAATCATATATTAGAGTTGACCATAAAACCCTCTTATTTTTAACCAAATGACATATTTGTCCTTTATAATTTATTTATCTTTATATTACAACTTTTGAAAAGAATTTATTAAAAACAATACTTAGGCCTCTTGTTGAAAAATCCTTTGTTAAGAAATTTAGTTTACTTTTCTTTGTTTAAGAAAGAGCCCATTTTTATTTTTATTAAGACAAAAACTTCTAATCATGCATGAATATGATTATGTAGCAATAAAAAGTAAGAATAATACATAATAAGATAGAAATAAATACACATAAGCAAATAAACATAATAACATGGTCAAATATTGGAAACTTTAGCTTCATCAAGGTATCCCAATCAAATATTGGGAGCCTTAACTTCATCAAAGCTTCCTAAGCCTAAGAAATAGACTAGTCCCAAAAGAAAAGTAAAAGCAATAATAAGAGCAATAATAATAAAAGCATGTTAATGAGAGGTTAGTGAGCAATTTAGGCTCTAAGGAATATATA
The DNA here is from genome assembly GCA_024138025.1 of Combretum micranthum. Classification (NCBI taxonomy): domain Eukaryota; kingdom Viridiplantae; phylum Streptophyta; class Magnoliopsida; order Myrtales; family Combretaceae; genus Combretum; species Combretum micranthum. The sequence goes on along the minus strand of JAMXBD010001959.1, from coordinate 210,911 downwards.
GATATACATATATTTAATAATATATAAATAAAGTTAGGTGAGGAGCATAATAACAACATAATAATCATAATAACAATAATATAACAAAATAATATAATAGGTATTCTAGGCATGTATAAGAACAAAACATGAACATGTTATTGCTTCTACAACTCACGTAAGTCTTTGAAAAATAACACTATGGTCATGATAAGTTACATGACATGAGAAAAATAAGAGTAAGATATTTTTACATAAAGGTATGTATTTGATGAAGAAAGAAAGTGATGGTTGTCACGCCCCAATGGGTACCCTAAACGTGACAGTCCACCACACTTAATATTAAAGCTTAAGTATGACAACCTTAGTCATTTCCAAAAGCTTTTATATTAAGTGTAAGGCTTACTTTCACAATTTTAGAGGACCATATATGGAATAATGAAGCTTAAGGAGATATAAAAACATATTAAGAAAAGAGGATTCACAATAAATATTTGTTCATGGCAAAGACTTTACATACTTAGGAACAACTCCCTGAATTTCTAATCTATTATATACATATTAACGTGCTAATACTGAGCTACACTTTATCCAGATTTCTAATGTTCAAAAGGGATTACCTGCCCGCATGGTCCACGTGGCCTTAACCATAAGTAAGGGAACTGCAAAAGATATCTATCGGGTATAAGCTAATGAGCTTAGTGAGTAAATCCCAAAATCCATACTCGAAGAAAATTATCAATCAAGTTTATTATTCAAACATATGAAATGCAACAGCCACGTGAGCATACAAGACATATGGCTTTCCGGGAGTCATATGTTGAATGAATTATGCCCTTCATTCGGGGTTGGGTATTCAGGCCAATAACAACCACAACTTTTGAAAACACTTTTATAGATCTTACCGGCTCCTATACGCCATAAAAAACTTGTAGTTATTACAGGCTCCTACTAGCCATAAAAAACTTGTAGTTATTACAGGCTTCTACTAGCTATCAATTTAAGTAGTTCTTACCGGCTCCTACTCGCCACTGACATGATATACCGGTTATGTCTACCACCACTATTATACACTTGTCCCACCAATTGTATAGTAGTGAATGCAATGTGACTCAACATATGAAGTGCATGAATAATTTCTTTAATTAAAGTCTAGTAGTTACGTTTAAATTCTTTCAAGTGATCAATCAATTTCAAACATTTCAAGATATTAATTCACATACAACTTTATTACAAACAAATCGAGTTTCGATATACTTAGTATTCTTTCAACGTATTATCATACACTTCTTTTTGATTTTTCTTAAATTCTAGTGCAATTAATTCTACAAGCACAATCAAAAGTATGAAAAATAACGGGGAATAACTCACGATGCCATTGCCGTCTATTCCTCTAAGCGGATGAGTCGTTCACACACTCCACTTAATCGTAATAGTTCTCGGGGTGAAGAAATCCTTCCTCGGGGTCACCTAACCAAAGAAAATACCCATAATGAGTTTTTCTTGAAGATTTTCTTGGATTTTGACAAAACAATGTCAAAGAACGTTAAAGTTCGTATAGAAGAATGTTCTAACTTAAAATGGCCATAACTTGGTCATTTTAACTCGGAATCGCGCATGTAATATACCGATTTCTATTTACTCGAAAAGATCTACCCATTTCTAAAATTATTTCCCACAAAAAAGCCATATAGGCTCCGAAAAAGTGGCGACAAAATTCACCACGGATTTTCAAGTAAAAACAACTTTGGTTCAAGAAATCAAAATTTGTTTGATAAATACTTAGTTATCTATATAGTTGAAAAATTCTCTTTTTATAACTATATAACTCATATTTAAGCATGCTCAAGTGTCTTGTTGTCCAATTATTTTTCTTAGGTAAAACAATGTCGGTTTGAAGTTTTTCGGAAATTGTTTTTGTAAATTTCTTTGAAATGAATACCTTGTTTTCTTTATTTTCTAAAAACGTTTTATGTTGGTTTTATTTATCTTTTTCTAAGTGACTTTTGAAAATAAAATTTTTTAATTTCTAAGTTACATTAATACTATATTTGAAGTTTTCTAGAAAATATGCTATTCTTCATTTTTCTTGTGTAAATTCCTTTGTTTACTTGTTTTGCAAAAATTCTCACTTGATATTTCTCATTCTCTTTCTCATGTCTCATATTTTTCAAAAATAATTACCCATGCATGAAAATTTGTTTTCTTCATAAAAACAATGTGGAACAATTAAGGACTTTTTGTAGAAAAACTAATTTCTATAATCTTATTAACTTCCTCTTGTAACTTGGAAAGATATAACTTTATTATTTTTAAACCATAATTTTTCTTTGCCTATTTGTTTGCAAGGGTCTTTTACTTAAAAAATTTCCTTAGTCATCCATCTTATTTTTCTTTTTATGAAAAGGACTATTTTTGTTAACAAAAATATTTTCTTTTGAAAATCAAGGTGAAATAATAAGGATCTAAGTGGCTTTTTAAAGTAAAAGTAGTTTATAAAATCATAGTGAGTTCTTCATAAAAAGGAATGAGTTTATTTTGTGTTGCTTTAGAGATTTTATACTTTACATAAACTTATTTCTAAGTGACAAAATTCTTCTTTTTGTTTAAATAAAATTATGGACAACAATCTAAATGAACATGATTATGAGAATAATAATAACCAAAATAACATAAAGCATAATAAAGTCAAGTATTGGAGTCTTAGCTTTTTCAAGGCTCCCGGGACTAAGAAATAAACTAGTCTCATAATAAAATAAAATGAATGAAAGAAGAGCTTGTTTTGACTTGATGATGACAAGTCTAAGACTAGAGACTAGTCTTAAAAACAACTTGAAATAAATAAATTGCATTGAAGTAAATAAATTGCATGAAAGGTAAATAAATTGCAAGATTATGAGTTTATATGCTCTAAATAGTATATATAGCTATGTAGATATAGTAGATAGTTATGAACATAAGAGAAACATAAATGAATATAAAGGAAACATGAACATAAAGGAATTATGATTATGAACAAAAACAAAGTATGAACCTATTGTTGCTTTCTTAACCTTCATGGTTTTAGAAAACATACATTAAGTTCATACTAAGTAGATGAACATGGAAACTTCTTGAAGAAACTCTTACTTAAAAGAAGCTAGACTAGGAAGAACTCTTGGAAGGAACTCTTGAGAGAATTTGAGAGAGATTTTTCTATAATAACTTTAGAGAAGAAGTGGTGTGAAAGAAGTGAAAGAGGAGGGGGGTATTTATAGGAAAATGTGGAGTGATTTTTGTGTGTTTTTAAATAAATAAAATTGAAACAAAAATGAGGGGAGAGGGGACACAAAGGGGCCCCGGCCATGTATCTTTAAGGGGGAAAAATGATTTATTTTTGTGACTTTTTAATGAATGAAAGATGTAATGTGTAAAGTAGATGTCATATAAAGTTATGGGAAATGTAAAAAGTTAAGATTATAGGTTATGTAGAGTGTAAGAATATGTGTAAAGAAAAGTAGAGATAAAAGAATAGTGTAGAATAGTAATGAATAGTGTAATGTAAAGTAGATATGACAATTAAAGTACCGGTAGTAAGAAAATACGCGTATAATAGCTATATCTGTTATTTTTACTTACCGAAAAATTACGAAACTGATATTTTTGGAAAACTTATATTTTTACGAGTCTAACGGTGTATTCGGAATATTTTTACTATTCCAGGCTTCCGGACACGTTTTTCGAGAACTGTGTCCGATCGGGTTCGAAGGACACCCGAATTTCGCGAAACTGAAACTTTTATAAAACCTATGGTTATTACGAACTATTTTAGCTAATTATCCCAACTTCGTTTTTCGGGGGCCAAAGAAAACGGCAATGCAGGATTTAGTTTGTTACGGTAAACTAGGGTTTTGTTTGACTTCCGGTTTAGGGTTTTATGCTAAACCGATTTCGAAAATTTAGGGTTTTACAATGGTTGTAAGAATATGTGGGTAGTGATATGTGGAAGATGGTGTTTGTGTAGAGGAAAGAAAGTTTGGAAGAGAATTTTGGGAGAGAGAAGTTGAGAAATGATTTTGGTAGAGTTTTGTTATGTATATGAGATGTGTGTGAAGAATGAAGGAGGGATTGGGTATTTATAAGAAAAGTTGGAGGGAAATTGTAGTTAATTAAATAAATGAAAAAAAAGAAAATTAATGGCATGAAAGAAAGAGTAATTAAAAATTAATTTTAGAAGAAAAGTGTAAGAGAAGTTTAGTAATATGTAGTGTAGAATTTTTATGGGAAAAGAAAATTGCAAGAAATAGGTATATAGGTTGTAAAAATAGATGGTACTAAAAAGTAGAGATAGATGAACAGTTGTGAATAGTGTAGAATAGGATAATGAATAGTAAACAAGACTAATAAATTACCGATAATAAAGAAAATAAGCATAAAAATGCGATTTCTGATATTTTTTGTTATCGAAAAATTATAAAACTGATATTTTTGAAATCCTTATATTATTACAAATCTATGGTGTCATGTTACGGACAAACAGCATAGGAACCGATCCAAACCAGTTTGGATGGAAGACTACTACACATAAATACTTTCAGTTATAGTTACAGCTGGATCTGAGTAGGATGTAACAGATACAGTTTAGATCTCGAACAAATAGTACAAGTAGATCTTAACAGCAGTGCATGTATCAAGTAGTTCGCAATAGCATAGTCAGTCATGTAAATGTGTAACAGAACAGATAACAACATGCATGTAACAGATCAAACAATAAATAACAGATCGAGATACACAGAGAGGTATCCTCATCTTTTATCCATCAGTTGTGGTGCCTTGAGTACAGGAGCCTGATCCAGCTCGAATAGGATCAATCTACAAACATAAAGAGAGATAGAATTAGTAAAAGAACACAAACAGAAGGAGATAATCATAAAGCTAGAGAGAAAACAAAGAGTTAGGGTTTCGAAAACATACCATTTGAAGAGAGAGAGAAAAAGGAAGTTTAAATACCTAGGGTTAATTGAATACGAGTTTTACGGTTTTGCCCTTAACAAATTGGTGCTCTCGTTGTCCATGGCTCCTTCTACACGAGCAGGAACAATGGAGGATAATTTTGCCGAATTGGCAAACAATTTGCAAAACACATTGTTACAGGCTTTACGCCTTGAAATGGACAAGAAATTCGAAGAATTCTCTAAGAATTTAAGTCAGAATCAGAACCCGGTGCCTCATCATATTGATCAAAATTCGAGTTCATCATTTTCCAATAATGGGGGCAGTATGGCCGACAACTTGTTGAAAGGCATCAAATTGGAAATTCCGAAATTTACCGGCCTTGATCCTTTAGGATGGATTTTCAAAGCAGACCAGTTCTTTGATTTCCATGCCATTCCTGATGAACAACGGATTACCATTGCCTCTTTTGCAATGGAAGAACGTGCTGGATTGGTACAAATGGATGTACAACAATAAACAACTCAGTTCATGGACTAATTTCAAGAAGTCCATTGAAGTTCGTTTTGGTCCCTCAGAATATGAAGACATTCAAGGTACTCTTTCTAAATTGACACAAGTTCGATCTGTTGATGAATATCAAACACAATTTGAATCTTTATCAAATCGTGTTGTGGGTTTACCTGAATCTTTTCTTCTCAGCTGTTTTATATCGGGTCTTAAACCCTATATAAAACGTGAAGTTCAGATTGCACGACCTCTTACTCTTATGCATGCTATATGGCTTGCTAAAATGCATGAGAGTAAACATAATGATCAATTTCTTTTTCATAAACCATACACAGTTCACCCACCTTCTAAATCTTTTTCTCCTTTACAGTTTTCTAAACCATACACTAATCCTTCTTCATATATACCAATTCCTTCTCCTTCTAATACCAACCTTCTGACAATCATAAACACAAAACAGCTATTCCCATTAAACGACTGTCCCCAGCCGAAATGTTAGCACGAAGAGAACAGGGCCTTTGTTACAATTGTGATGAAAAGTATCATCGCAATCATAAATGCAAATCTAAATTCCTTTTATTATTGCATGATATTGATGATGACTCTGAGGGACTATCTGAGATGGCTGATCATTGATGTAGAGACAGGTTCTATTAGCTATCATGCTTTATCAGGCACTTTAAAACCTTGTACTCTAAAATTCAAGGGTTATATCAATGGCCATGAGGTTTTGATTTTAGTTGATACAGGCAGTACGCACAATTTTGTGCAAGCTCGATTAGTCCATCATTTGGGATTGGTTGTACAACCTGCATCCAAATTTTCAGTCATGATTGGTAATGGTTCTACTATGCAGTGTGATGGGATTTGTTCTGATGTTCATTTTTCTATTCAATCTTGGGATTTCCATGATTCGTTTTATGTCCTTCCCATACAAGGGGCTGAAGTGGTGCTAGGAATACAATGGCTGACTAGATTGGGACCAGTGACTATGGATTACTCCAAACTAACACTGGAATTCTTTTCTCAAGGGAAATCTGTTATGTTGATTGGCGATAGGTTTGCTATGACTGAAGAAATTTCACATCACCAATTACGTAGATTGGTTTCTACTGATGCCATCGCTACTTGTTATCATTTGGTGGCTCAGAAAGTGGATACTGTGACATCATCGAATACCACCAACAACAATGCTATTCAAGCCTTGTTGGGCAGATTTTCTCGTGTCTTTGAGGCACCTTCATCATGCCACCTCTTCGCAATATCCAACATCAAATTCATTTAGTTCCCAACACTTCTCCAGTCAATGTCAAACCCTATCGCTATCCACACTTTCAGAAAAATGAGATTGAAAGACAGGTGGAGGAAATGTTGGCTCAAGGAGTCATTCAACGCAGCACTAGTGCCTTTTCTTCTCCAGTTTTATTAGTCAAAAGAAAGATGGGAGCTGGCGTTTTTGTGTGGATTATAGGGCTTTAAATCAAGTTACTGTTCGGGATAATTTTCCCATTCCCACAGTTGATGAATTGATTGATGAACTTCGGAATGCATGTTTATTTCTAAACTTGATCTCAGAGCAGGATACCATCAGATTCGAATGGATCCTCAGGATGTGGACAAGACTGCTTTTAGAACTCACCAAGGTCATTACGAATTTCTTGTAATGCCTTTTGGGTTAAGTAATGCACCTTCCACTTTTCAATCTATTATGAATACAATGTTTCAGTCTTATCTGAGGAAGTTTGTCATCATTTTCTTTGATGATATTTTGATATATAGCAGTAACATGGAAGATCATTTGCAACATTGACTTTGGTTTTGCAAACTTTATTGGATAACAAGTTTTTTTTGAAGGAGAGCAAGTGTTCTTTTGCCCAATCTACTATTGAATATTTGGGACATGTGGTTTCTTTCAATGCTCTTAAGCCAGATCCTTCGAAGGTGGATGCAGTAGCTAATTGGGAAACTCCAAGAAATGTTAAACAATTAAGAGCATTTTTGGGTCTCTCAGGCTATTACAGAAAGTTCATTAAGGGCTATGCTACTATTGCTGGACCCTTAACAGATTTATTGAAAACTGATGGATTTCATTGGTCAGCAGAGGCTGATCAAGCTTTTTCACAGTAAAGGAGGCTTTGATTAATGCACCTATTCTGCTTTGCCTGATTTTAATCAACCTTTTGTAGTTGAGACAGATGCATCTGGAGTGGCATTGGTGCAGTATTGTTACAACAGTCACACCCAATTGCATATTTTAGTAAAAAGCTTCCTAATCACTTAAGGAAAGCTTCTGTTTATGTTCGGGAACTATATGCTGTTGTAGAATCAGTCAGAAAATGGAGACATTATTTGTTGGGTAATCATTTTCAAATTAGGACTGATCATCGAAGTTTGAAAGAACTACTATCACAGGTCATTCAGACACCTGAACAGCAACGTTATGTGACCAAGTTGTTGGGCTACGACTATGAGATTGTCTACAAGAAAGGAGTAGACAATGTGTTAGCCGATGGTTTATCACGACAATACAATGATGCCTCTTTATTGGCTTTTTCTATGCCAATTTTCAATTGTATTGATGATCTTAAACAGGAGTATCAGACTTTACCTGCTTTTCAGACTATCATTTCTCAATTACAAGCAGGTCTTGTTTCCAAGCAGAAGATTGAATGGAAACATGGGTTACTATATTGTGGGAATCGTTTATTTTTGGTGCCTGAGTCTTTATTAATTCCTCGAATTTTGGAGGAATTTCATGGTTCACCAATGGCTGGCCATTTTGGAGTGACCAAGACATTTAAACGTATTGCCAGTCAATTTTATTGGCCCAAGATGAGGACAAGATTGAAGATTATGTTAAAAGTCACATCTGTCAACAGATTAAGTATGTGACTACTGCCCGGCTGGATTATTAGCCCCTTTGCCAATTCCTATTAGAATTTGGGAAGACATTGCTATGGATTTCATCACACATCTTCCCTCTTCTAAGGGCTGTTCAGTGATATTAGTAGTTGTGGATAGACTATCCAAATACTGCCATTTGGGGGCTCTGGATAGTCATTTTACAGCTACTAAGGTTGCCAACTTATTTTTGAACATGATTGTTAAACTGCATGGATTCCCTAAATCCATTGTTTCTGATCGAGATTCTATTTTTCTCAGTCAATTTTGGAAGAATTATTTCGTTTGAGTGGGACGAAATTACATATGAGTTCAGCCTACCATCCTCAATCGGATGGTCAAACTGAAGTGTTGAATAGGACTATTCAACAGTACCTTCGATGTTTTGTTATGGATTATCCTGAGAGGTGGACTTTGTATTTGCCTTGGGCTGAGTATGCCTATAATACTTCATACCATGAGGGTGCTGGAATGACTCCATTCCAAATTGTGTATGGCAGAGAACCCCCTGTTTTACCTTCCTATTTAGGGGGCTCTTCACCAGTAGCAGCAGTGGATCAAGATTTGGTTTCTCGAGATCAAGCTCTTAAGGTTTTACATGCTAATTTACAGCATGCTCAAACTAAAATGAAGAGTTTAGCTGATAAGCATCGATCTGATGTGATCTATAATGAGGGGGATCAGGTGTATGTCAGGCTCCAACCTTATAGACAACTATCATTGGCTTCTCATAAGAGCCATAAGTTGTCTAAACGTTTTTATGGGCCTTTTACTGTACTCAAGAAGATTGGACAGTGTGCTTATGAATTGGATCTTCCCCTTCATCTAAAATTCATCGAGTTTTTCATGTTTCTTTTGAAACCAGCACATGGTACTGATTTACAACCTCTTGAGCTTCCTACAGAATCTTATAACTCAGGTCCACTCATTCAACCTATGGCTATCTTAAGTTCCCGCTATGTGGTTCAAAATGGTGCCTCTATTCCCCAAGTATTGGTCCAATGGAAGGGATTAGCCACTGAGGATTCTACTTGGGAAGATTGGGACAAATTTCGACAGACTTATGCACACTTTGACCTTGAGGACAAGGTCATTTTTCCAGAACAGGGGAAACTTGTTACGGACAACAGCATAGGAATCGATCCAAACCAGTTTGGATGGAAGACTACTACACATAAATACTTTCAGTTATAGTTACAGCTGGATCTGAGTAGGATGTAACAGATACAGTTTAGATCTCGAACAAATAGTACAAGTAGATCTTAACAGCAGTGCATGTATCAAGTAGTTCGCAATAGCATAGTTAGTCATGTAAATGTGTAACAGAACAGATAACAACATGCATGTAACAGATCAAACAATATAAATAACAGATCGAGATACACAGAGAGGTATCCTCATCTTTTATCCATCAGCTGTGGTGCCTTGAGTACAGGAGCCTGATCCATCTCGAATAGGATCAATCTACAAACATAAAGAGAGATAGAATTAGTAAAAAGGAACACAAACAGAAGGAGATAATCATAACAGCTAGAGAGAAAACAAAGAGAGTTAGGGTTTCGAAAACATACCATTTGAAGAGAGAGACGAAAAAGGAAGTTTAAATACCTAGGGTTAATTGAATACGAGCTTTTACGGTTTTGCCCTTAACATGTCATCAGAATATTTTTACTATTCTAAGCCTCGGACACGCTTTTCGAGAATTGATCCCATTCGGGTTTGAAACATACTAAAATTTAATGAATATGATATTTTTAAGCTTCCCTATATTGTTACGAACTATTATCCATAATTATCTCAATTTTGTATCTTATGGTTTAAGAGTGTGGGATTGTCGGATCTAAATACCGGGGTTTGTTGTAGATTTTATTGACTTTTAGGGTTTCGGTTTGACTTTTGGCTTTCTAATTTATTCGCAAGGTCATAGAATTTTGGGGTTTTTGACCATGTTATATTTTTTGTACAAAATTTAAGTTTTACTTTATTTTTTATGACTTGTTTAATATTTTCTAGTCCACATGATTGTTTAACCGAGTTTAGGGTTATTGGTTGACTCCGTTTGACTTTTAGTGGTAATTGAAATTTTTTATTTTAAAATTTACCTAAGGATTTAAGGTTTTAGTATGTTTTCGTGGAGCGTTATTTGGATATATCATCTTAATTTGTGTGTTAGGGATCAGATGGATTATTTGGTTGGCATACAAATGTTGAATCAAACGATTGTTGGATTTTCCATTTTGTTTTGAAGGTTTTCTTTTTCTTAAGGTTAAGAATTTTTGTATTTGATTTTATTTAGATTTCGGTTTTAACTTGGGTCGGATTTTGGGGTTTCGATTCGGTATTTTAATTCCAGAACTATTTTCCAAGAGTTGCGAAAATTCGGGGGTTTACAGATTGTGAGGCCCAAAAAATCATATTGAGTGTGCCTCCTAGTGGCCGTCAGTTCACCTTATACAAAAAGGCATTTGAATTTGGGCTAAGGATGCCTTTTTTTCCCTTTTAGAACGAGTTTTTTAATGACCATCATTTATGCCTAGCTTAGTTGCTGCCCAATGCCTGGCTTATAATGGTGGCCTTCGAAGCCATCTGTCTTAGCGTCATGGTGTAGCCTACCCCCAATCCTATTTCATCAATTTTTTTCAATTTTTTTCTTTGTAAAAGATTGTCGAAAGGATGGTAGTATTTCTCTAAGCAACTTAAGTTTCCCCAGCTTCTTACCTGGCTCACCAATTCGAATGGGTTTAATTGGAAACGTGAGTTCTAGATAGTCAAGTTGAAGGATGGTGTGCAACGGGGCTTCGAATTTTGGGTTAAGTGGTTTGAGCCCATTTGGCATGAGAAACCCTAACTTTTAATGGCATGTGATACTAGCGGGTTGGCATAGTTAAAAGGCGCCCTGAGAGCGCGAGCTGGGATACCTTACGATGCTGTGCTCGTGATGAGGAATTTTATGAGTGGGAGTTTGATTACCAATAGCAGTACATCATAGTTCTTCATGTGATCGACCCCCCTCTTTCTCTCTCCTCCAATCATTTGTCGAGTCGAGCTTGGGGAGAAGGCATTTTGTTTGGTATGGGGTTCAAGCTAATGAGCTCGACAGAGCAAGTGTTTTCATTGTAATTATGAATAATTTTGTTTGTTTATTTTTTTTATAGTCCGCGGTGGTTATGGTGGATGTAGCTGATGTTCTTGCAGGTCCTTTAAAGAAGCAGAAGAGACCTTCGATGAAGAAGCCGAAAGTTGAAAAAGCAACCTATCAAGATCGAGGAGCAAACTACTGAGGTCAATCTTCCAGTGATTGATTTAGATGGGAAGGGCCAAAGAGTTAGGAATGGCATTGTTGAAGTTGGGGGCACCACCGATAACATCGATGGTAGTGTTGTTGAGATAAGGGACGTCAGCACTGATGTTAGCAATGGTGAAGGAGACGTCGTTTTGGTGAGTTCGCCACATTTGGCTCCGTCTCGAGAGGAGTGCAGTTCAACCCGATCATCTCCTATGTTGGCTCGAGCTTGTGTTGTTCTTGCATGGTCTGGAGAGGTTACTAGGAGTAGCAATGCCAACTCGGGTGGTCTAACCCTGGTTAAGGGTCATAGAAGTCAGCCTTGGAGGGGTGCTGTTGATGGTTCACTCGATTTTATCAAGGGGAAAGCATTAAAATGGGGCAACATTAGTGTGGATTGGTCTTGTTTTTAGGAGATTGGTTAACTTAAAGATAAAAAGAGGTTGATGGTCTTTTATGTAGAGTTGTCAACAATAGATCTGGTTGTGGATTTTTCTGCACGAAAGACTAATGAGGTAAGGGTATCATGATTTTTATAGAGTTCATAGACAGGGCCAACTGTTTTATGCTTAATATCATGTGTTAACTCTCCTCACCCCTTTTTTCAGGCTTTGGTGACGATTACCAAGGCATTTCAACTACTAAAGGAGAACCATGAGGTGGTATGTTGTGCTTCGTTTTTCGTTCCTCAGATTTTTGTTATTATTTCTTCTTTTGACATGTGATTTGTTTGAGTAGGGTACCAAGAACCTTAAGGTGCAAAAGGTGAAGAGTGAGATAGCCGTGTAAGTTTGAATGCATGCTTACCTATTTTCATGCTTCCCGAATGGGAAGAGCAATCAATTTCAGAAAGCAAGGAATTTCTATCCGTACTAGTTAGTCATATGAAAGTTCTCAATTTTTAGAATATGGAAAGAAGCATCGACAAAGAGAGCTTGTTGAGGTGAGGCATAATGAAATGCGATTGAAAAGTTACCTGATTGCTCTAACCAAAGACCACAATAGGCTACTTTCAAAGATAGAAGACAAGATCTTAGGTACGTAAGCTGATGTGGTGGAGGCAAGAGGAGGCAATCTCACGCCGAAGAAGTAGCAAGCGAATTCAAAGGTAAATGGATATGTGTGAGGGAGGAATGAGATAAATTTTCTCATTTTTTTAGCGTAACCCAGCTTCCATTAGCGAGGTAGAAAAGGGAATTGGAGCTTGTTGTTGTGGAGAAGGGGAAGTTGCCGAAGAGTTTGCAATCCTCAAATGTAGAATATGATAAGTTAAAGGTAAGGTTATTTGGTTTATTGTCGTGTTAATCATCATTGTTGAGTTGGCTTTAGTTTGACTTGATTTTTGTTGTCATTATAGGATCACGTTGAAGATTTGGAGAGTGGTCGGTTAATTCTTCAGGAGAACAAAAAGCAAATCTTCAATGAACTTTTTAAGCACACCGAGAGGAAGGAGGTATAAGTTAAGATTATGCAGAATAATGCAAAGTGGATACACAAAGACCTTCTAGAGAGATATCCTGACTTAGATCTCAGTTTTTTAGCAGCTTGTTTGGGGAAAGTTTTCGAGGAAAACTCTGGTGGGGAGGATGGGAATGGTGATGAGGTTAGGTGGGGAGATTAGGCTGGGTGGGGTGATGAAGCCGCAGCCACTGTTAGGGCTGAGGTTGCTGCTGTGGATGGTGGTGCTAGTGCCCAAGGAGTTGTTAGTCTTGCGACCTAAGAAGGTGAAGGTGTGGATACCTCCAGGACCATAGCTCAAGGGCTTAACCAGGAGATCTTAATGTCGGCGGCTACTAACATCATTGCTGTTCTTCAGGTCGAGGGTCCTACTGAGAGACAGGTTGATATTAATCCTATTGAGGGGCTAGTCAAGGCTGGCAGTCTTATTCCGAAACTCCTCACGAGTGATACAATTTTTGGCATTTATGGTGATTGACTTCGGGTTTTAGGAGTTTTACCTTTGCTCTCAGACTGTTGCAATTTGGTTGAGAGTTTTTTTTAGTTATGTTTCTAGCTCATTTACGAGCTATTGTAATGTGATTTGATATACCGTTCTCTAATCAATGCATCTTTTCATTTCTTTCTCTTATTGACTATATCTTTACTTAACGATTAGAATTTCTCCATGCTATCGTGTTGTCCTTAATCGATTATGTCGACTTTGTTTCATTGGGTCGTTTTTATCTAGGTTTTATCGTGTTTTTCCAAGGCTAGCTATAGGTTTGTAGGTATAACTTTCCCAGGTGGATGACGCTGTTCTGCTAGGGAGATTACATGTGTCAGAAAACTTTCTTTTCTAATGCTTGTGGATTTTCTAGCCATAATCGAACGGTTAGGGTGAGTTGTACTCTAGATCCTCAAGATTTGTTGGTGGCATTAAATGTTTGGTCTCTTAGAGCTTTTCCCACCCTATAAATATCACCACTCTATGGGTTATCTTCTCAGAGGTGCGTCTTCGTTTTCTTATACTAATGACATAGCGTTTGCATTTGTTATACACTTCGAGAAGGCATGAAAAGTTATGGGAGTTATTTTCATCGAGCTTCGATGGCTTAAGAGGTCAAGCCCATAGGGGCTTCATTCATTAAGATGCTAGGGAAATCTTGTGGTCTCTGTTTAGATGGGTTGGAAGTCTTGCAGCCCCTGTTTATGTAAACTAGTTACCAAGGTTGTGTAATGTGTAGGGCGTGTTCCTCGAGATGCATTTCCTTCTGTTGCGTTGGCTATTCGGTTTAGGATTGTGTTTCTCTTTTGCAGTCCCTTGAACCAAATTGTTGTCGCCTTTTAACTAAGGGGTTGGTTGTGGTGACTACGATAGCGTTGTGCATGAATAGGGTCTTATCCTCATTAAGGAACCTGGGAAGAGGTCATCGTGGACAGGCCGTCCAACTCTTTCTCCTCACTGTGCCGAGCTTCTATCCTACAGAGATTCACTATCGTTGTTTGATGGACAAGCTCAGGTCGATGGACAGGGGTTGAAGTCATGATTGGCCCAAACCCACATTTTCTAGTTATGGATATCTTGATCTTGGAGAACCTTTCTAATTTGATCTTCAAATCTTTGTTGGGATCATTGAAGTCGAAGTTGTATTCAGCTTAAGGAACCTCATGTTCATGTAAACACTTTATTGTACTGGCTGGGATGCCAAAAAAACTATCCTAGCCGAGATGCCAATCAAAACTACTGTAATATTTTTCTTCAAACTAATGAATTCAATGGGAGATCATTTGCAGTCTTGATTGTTGTTTGTATTTGCATTTTTCTCATGCTTTTTAATTTCTCATTCGTATGAATGTTTGTTCAAGCTTGCAAGGGGAGTTATCCTTAAGAGTACCTGAGCTTGCAAGGGAAGTTACCCTTAAGAGGGAGTATACACGCTCACAATGGGAGTTACCCTTAAGAGGGAGTTACCCAAGATTACGAGGGGAGTTACTCTTAAGAGGGAGTTACCTAAGTTGTTCGAGGTAACTTAAGTGGAAGTTACTCGAGCTCATGAGGGGAGCTACCTTTAAGAGGGAGTTACCCGAGCTCATGAGGTCGTTTTAATCTTACGAACCTTTTTCTAAATATTTGTTGGTCTTTGCATTAGTATGGCATATTCTTTACGTAAAATCTTGATTTCATTTGCGCATGCTTTCTTTTTACACTTTATATATAAAACCAACCTTTGCTTACTCAATGAACATTCTTAGATTGTTGGCATTCTATAAATTCCCGAATTTTTGGATCCGAATTAAAGCTTAAACTCTAATCGGAAGTCAACCGGATTTCTAAAGTCAACAAAACCCTAGTTTACAGTAACCGCTTAAGTCCGGCATTGTCGTTTTCTCAAGCCCTAGAAAACGAAGTTGGAGAATTTAGCTATAATAGTTCGTAATAGCTATAGGTTATATAAAAATTTCAGTTTTGCAAAATTCAAGAGTCCTTAGGACCTGATCGGACACAGTTCTCGAAAAATGTGTCCGGAAGCTCGGAATAGGAAAAATATTACGAATATACCGTTAGACTTGTAAAAATATAAGATTTCCAAAAATATCAATTTCATAATTTTTCGGTAGCTAAAAATATCAGATATCGCTTTTATACGCGTATTTTCTTACTACCGGCATTAAATTGTCATGTCTACTTTTATATTACACTATTTTCTACTATTCTACACTATTCATCTATCTATACTTTTTCTTACAACCTACTCTTACAACCTACTCTTACAAACCATACACCTATTTCTTACACATTTTCATTTCCAATACAACTTCACATCTTTCATTTTTTACTTTTAATTAACAAAATAACAAAAATTAAAAATCTTTCTCTTCCCCATGCAAGAAAATTGCACCGGCCCCTCTCAATTTCCCTCAATTTATTTTATTTTTCATTGATTTAATTAACACAAATTATCTCCCACATTTTCCTATAAATACCCCCTCATACCTTCACCTCTTTCACACCACTTCTACACTAAAGTTACCATACCAAAATCTCTCCCAAAATTCTACAAGGAATCCCTCTCAAGAAGTTCTTCCTAGTTTAGCTTCTTCTAGGTAAAAATTTCTCCAAGCTTTCTTTATGTTCATCTACTTAGTATGAACTTAGTGTGTGTTTTCTAAAACCATGAAGGTTAAGAAAGCAACAATAGGTTCATACATTGTTTTTGTTCATTATCACAATTCCCTTATGTTCCTTTATGCTTCCTTTATGTTCACAACTATCTAATATATCTATATAGCTATATATATTATTTAGAGCATATAAGCTCATTGTCTTGCAATTTATTTACTTTTCTTGCAATTTATTTACTTCATTGTAATTTATTTATTTTAAGTTGTTTTTAAGATTAGTCATTCTAGTCTTAGACTTGTCCTCATTAAGTCAAAACAATTCCTTTCCTTTTCTTTTCGGGACTAGTCTTTTCTTAGTCCCAGGGTACCTTGATGAAGCTAAGGTCCCAATACTTGATTTACTTTCTTATTTGCTTAATCTTTCAAGCTATTATGTTCCTTTATATTTCTATAGTTTATGATTCATACTCATGCATGAACATAATATTTTTGTCTCAATAAAAATAAATGAGGAAGCGTTTTCATAAACTAAAAGGTTCTTGTTAAATAAAAGTAGGAAATAGATTTCTTAAGAACTCATGAACATATTTGGAAATGACTTTTCTTAAATAAGCAAAAGGTTTTATAAAAACTTATTTTCATCAAGTATTAGAAACTCTTTTAAGAATCACTACAAGAAACAAAAAAAAAATCATTTTATTTTTAAAATTGTTGGAATCTAAGTTTAGAAAATAAAACCACTCCTTAGGAAATTAAAATAGTTGCAAGAAATTAATTTTAGAAAAAGAAATATTCATCAAATCACCCAAGAATCCTTTCAAAAGTAAAATGAATATTCCAATAAAAATCTCAAGTTCAAAGTCTTTTAAAATCTTACTTTTCATAAGTTGAGACAACTTCATTTACTTCATACATTTGTTATAAGTCATTACATATATATATATATATATATTCCTTTCGAAAAGTTTACAAAATACTTGAAATATTCATCTTTTCAAATGAGCTTTATTTACAAGAAGGAAAACAATTTTTTTTTCCAAATTCATGGCGAATCTGGTCGCTGCTTTTTTGGAACCCAAACGACATAGTTTGATAAAAATAAGCTTAGAAATGCTTAGATCTTTTCGAGTAGGTAGAAAACAATATATTATACACGAAATTCCGAGTTAAAATGAGCAAGTTATGACCATTTTAAGTTGGAATTTCCCCTTATACGATTTTACTGTAATTTTAAGTGAAGTTTAAGATCTTCAAGAATAAAAGTTTTATGAAAGACTCATTTTGGGTATTTCATCTTGTTAGGTGACGAAAGACCCGAGATCGTCTATCCGGAGGACTATTTCGATTAGATCTACCGTTATGGAGTGAGTTAATTATTTTCCTAAGTTACATTTTCTTATTTGTGCTTGTAATTAGTGGCACTAGAAATTTAGGAAAAGATAAATGAATGATTGTTATGAAATAATTGTTGAATGAAAATTAAGTATATCGAAAGACGATATTTAAATAAAAGTGTGACTCTTGTATTGATATGATGAAATTATGGTTGATCACCTTTAACATGAATTCAACTTATATGGTTAAATGTTTAATTGAAATTTATTCATGGATATCATACTTATGAGTCACATTTATTTCACTACTATTCTTCGTATGGGGAAACGAGGAAGTGGTAGTGGTGGCTGGTAGGAGCCGGTAAGTCTACATGGGCCAGTAGGAGTCAGGAAGTCTACAGGGCAAGCAGGAGCCGGCAAATATGCAAATATTGATGGTCGTATGGGCCTGTAACCACCCAACCCTTGTCATGGAGGGCATCAAATCCTTGCTGCACTTAATTTCCGGTTAATCTTGTGTATTTGGTTGTTCATGTGATTGGTGCATTACATATGCCTGAATTAAATAACTTGGTTGTCATATGGAAATGTTATATAGTTAGGAATTATCTCACTAAGCTAGGTTTGCTTATATCCTTATAGTTTTCTATTACAGTATGATTATCTATGGTTGGCCCCAAGGAGCCCCGTGTGCTAGGTATGAGCTTATGCTACTAGGAGTTTTTGGAAGAAGTTTATGTATTTTTAGTTTTGAACATAGACTTCTAGGAAAAATCTCTATAGTAGACTTATGTGGTAGTTATGTTTATTTTGTTACTAGTATAGTTGAACAAAGACTTTAAGGCGGGGGAATGCCCCTAAGATGATGTACGAACTTGTTATCAAATGAATATCTTATGTTTATCTATTTAAGTTCATGCTTGTGTTTGCTATCTATTTAAACGTAATACCCCTTTGAGTTTCCTACTATCTTGGAAGCACGCCTTCCATGTAATATCGAAGGTTCTGTGTGACTAAGGTTGTCATTCATTAGCTTTAATATTATATGCAGCCGACTGCCATGTTTAGGATACCCTCTGGGGCGTGACAGTTTAAGTTGGTATCAGAGCACAAGTTTTAGACATAAGATTGTGGAAATAGACCTTAAAGATAGATAGTAACAAGATAGAAACTCTAGCTTAAGATCTGATCCCCTTTTGTTTTACTTGATAGTTGACTTTCCCTGAGGTCAAAGAAAAATCCCGACAATTCCTTAAAGACCATGACGAGACTTTCGTGAACTACCGTCTTAGACTAAGGGTCCTGCGTAAGGAGTTTGCATTAGTCGGAAGGCCCAGGACCACCCGCGAAATGTTCAAGTTATGGAAGAAAGGATTGAGACATTCCCTGTAGAAGAAATTGCCTAATGAGCTGAGATTTGACGCTGTAAGCAATCGGAGATGGAGTGATGTAGAGGTTATTTATGTGGTCGAAAGAATGATGGTTTTTATGTACCGGGAGACCATGCTGCAGCAAATGACCTTCATCTTGAAAGCGGAAGATGGGCGACAAGAACCAGACTTCTGGACTTGGAATAAGCTAGGACCTCTATACATCTACGCACATGATGAGTTAGCAGATCATACGGACTGGCTGAAGGCAGATGTTGAAGAGCGATTTTATTGGTATGCCGCTTACCGATGGATTGTCCCTACGCCATCAGAGTACAATACCCAACCCAACTCCATCGGAATACAGCTAGACTTATCCCAGGTGAGGACTTCATCATGGAGGAGGCCCAAGCAAACGAAGGGAATGGAGAGACTAATGGTAGCTCGGAAGGAGACTAAAATGAACACTCGAAGCCTGAGGAGACCCAGTCTGCATCCCTCTGGGAAGACAGCCTTTTGATCCCCAGTCAGGCACCTCCCCGAAGGCTGAGCCAAGATGTACCCATGGAGACCATTGCAAGGAATAACCCAGTAATGATCTCTGATTCCGAAGGGAAGAGAAGAAGAGATAATGCTTTTGATCCAAATATATTCCTGAGAATCAGATCCCAGACCCCCACAATGGCAATGGCACCGAAGGAAGGAGAAGGACCGGAGGAAACAAATGGCACAACCCGTGGAGAGAAGATTTCCATGGATGACGAAGTTTGGCCGTCTCAAGTGGAGATCACCTCACGATACCGAGGAAAGAGGATGACGGTTAGTCAATACCTACGACAATTTGTCAAACGGCACAAAGGTTCCACCAGTAGGAGTATGAACCCAACGCCGTCCCCGTAAAAAGAAGAAGTTTGAAGAAGGAAGGAGAGAAGGAAGGAAGGGAGCATAACCCGACAAGTCCAACATAGCCTTTTCCTAAGCTTATCTTTGTTTTAATGCATTAATGTCACGCCCCATAAGGTATCCTAAACGTAATAGCCCGCCACATATTATATAAGACTCTCGAAATTCCTATCCGAGCCCTTCGGGAGTCTTGTATAGATGTAAAGCGTCCCTTTACGATAATAGAATACTCAATCAATGGAGTTAAGAAGTTTAATGTGGTATTCATTAGCCATAGATAATAAACCAAAACACATAAATATACTTTACAAAGTCTAAGGGGCATTCCCCGCAAAATAATATTAAGTCCATTACAGTCATCCAGAGTCCTTTTGTTTCCAATGGAAGTCTAAACAAAATCGAAGTAAACTTCCATGGGAAACTCCTATCTTCTGTACCTGAACTGTGGCTTGCCTCGGCCTAAGCCAAATGAACTCGTGCTGCAACAAGTAAAAACTATGGGGGTGTAAGCTAACTAGCTTAGTGAGTAAAAACTTCCATATCACAATTAGGACAAATCATACAAGCAAGTGATTATTCAAGCAAATGGTATGCATCAAACAAATGAGTTCAACAAACATATGACTAGCCGGAAATCATATGTGGATGGACTTACGCCCTCCATCCCGGGTTAGCAGATTAACGAATCCTGCGGTATGACTCCGTTTAAGCTCACGGTCAACTGAATAAGATTTCGTTTTATGGATCACGATTAACCAACACATTCGTTTTATGGATCACGAAAAACCAACAAATGCCAATGCTCCATCCCCATCGTGATATGAATGAGTTCAATTATAATTGAGGTCCAATAATAGATTAATCCGATTCTTTTAGGTGACTAACAATTATTCACAGACAATCGATATAAATTCTAGCTAAACAAACAACAGCTTATCACCCGGTTTCGATATTCCTTACATTTAACTTCACATATCAATAGCAGACAAGTATATAATTCCCATATACCCCATCATGCATATCAAGTTTTATCTTTGCCTAAACAACTAATGCCGCTATAATACAATCACAAGCAACAATTGAGAGTGGAAGTAGTACTCACTCGGCCATGGTATGCTGGTCTTTTAGTAATAGTAGTTGGGTGGTAGGGTATGGTCTTGCTCGGGATCACCTACCAAATAAGAACAACCTGATAAGGATCTCATCACTAAACTAATTCAAGCTATGCATCTAAACTACACAAAATCGGAATTCTCGCTATTTGCGGAAGTTCCAACTTAAAACGGCCATAACTTGGTCATTTTAAGTTGGAATTTCGCAAATTTTATATCGATTTCTACCTACTTCGAAAGATCTATCCGATTCTAACATTATTTTCAAGTTTTGAAAACACTATGGTCACGGAACAGTGGGATCAGATCTGTTCTGTAACTTTTCCGATTCCGAAAAATTGTTTCGCATTTGGTAAAAATGTTCCTAGTTGATGATTCATGTATGGATGGTATATGAATGAATTCCTAATATGAATATCATGTAATGAGCTCAATATATGCATGGTTTTGATGATCTTTGATGATGGACTCTTATGAACTCCTAATTATTAAGAACTCCATAATGATCACTTATAAAAAGCTATTCTTTCCAACTTTACATTCCCTAGGGTTTTTATGATTTTATTCTTCGAATTTACTTGTTATCTAAATAAAAATGAGTTCTCAATGTCTATACTAATCATGACCTTCATTTATGCATAGAAATTCACATTTTTCATTTGGTAAATATGTTTTTAAATAAGCTTTTCACAAAAATCCGAATTTTGGAAATTCCCTTTTTCTTGCATTTTCTTTATGAGAAAACTTGTTTAATGCATCAAAAATTGAAGCTTCATTATATCTATTGTCTAAGGACTCCATTTGACTCATAAAACATGCCATATAAGCTTGGATACTAAGTGTTTATGTAGGCATCATCCTAAAATACGAATTTAACTGCTAATCACTATCTCAATATTTTTCATTCTAACTCCACTACTTGTTTTACATTTTACTCATGCCTAAACTCATCTAAACTTATGAAAATCATTCCTTAAGAGTATCTATTACATATACCTTCCATCTTTTATGAAAAATATGAGCTTTAAAGTGGTTTTGGTGGCTTTTAAGGTAGGGTTCCAAAATCATCCGAATTTTCAACTAAGCATTTCTAACAAAATATTTTCTTTTTCAAGTTTCTTGTCTTCTATACATGAAGATCTACCATCTAACATATCTATACATAGGCAAGGCTATATTTTTATGATCATCAATGCATGAAAATTCAAAATAACCATATGAACATAAATGTAGATGAAGGTATGAATGTCTAAACACTAGATCTACTAAATATAATGCATGATTCATGAGTTTCATGGCATGAACATAAATATCCATGCAAGATCCCTATTTTACATGCATGAACATCACATTATCTCATCAAAAACTCTTTTAAACTCTAGATCCATTTCTTGTGATGGCTTGATATTCTTGTATAAGTGTTTTCATGTCTCTAGCATATGATCATTGAGATTAAATGTGGAAAACACACAAGAATAGCTTTGCCATTACAAGATTTAGGAAGAACAAAGCTTGGAATCATCACTTTAATGGAGATTTAAAGAAGAAAAGAAGATGAAACAAACTTGTGAAAATGTGCATGTGTGTATGTGTGTCATGGCAAGGCTAGAGGAGAGAAGGAGAGGGTTTTCAACCTTTGTAAATTTTTGTAAGAGTGAAAATGACGAGAGAGAGAGAAAAAGGAGCTTATATATGAATAGATTAGGGTTTTTAATTGAATAAAAATAGCAAAAATAAAACAAATGAGAGGGGAAAGGGGGAGTGGGGTGCCGACCATGAGAGGGTGAGTGAGGGAGTGAGTTTGAATTTTGACAAAATTTGTATTTTATGTAATAAAATGTAATAATTGTATTAATTAATTAGGAAACAAAAATTCTTGGAAAAAAAATTGTAGTAAGTAGTTATAAGGATGTAAGAATAGGGTATGGTAGTGTGTAGTGTAGGTTGTACTTGTGAATAGTAGGCAAGACATCTACTTTACCGGTTGTAATGAAAACACGGGAAAAAGGCTATAACTGTAATTTTTATAGCCCGGAAAATTACAAAATTGATATTTTTGAAATCCTTATAAAATTACGGTTCTAATGAATATTCCAGAACATTTTTCTGAGTTTGTGGTCCCGGGGCACGCTTTTCCATAATTGAGCTCGGGAAGGCCCAGAATTGAAAAATTCCCGAATTTGAAACTTTCAAAGGTTTAAAATATACTTTAGAACAATAATTCATGTTCATTTACTTTATAAAACTTCTTTTATTATGAAACCGAAGGAAATCCAGATTTAGGGTTCCTAAGTATCTCTCACTAGACTTAAACTGGACCGAATTAGGGTTTCGCTTTTCAACTTCCGGGGTTTTCTTAACTACTGAGAATACCGGGGTTTACAATTAATGTTTTGCTTTTATGTTTTATTTGAACAATTATCTTTTGTTTTGCAAAGATTATTAATTTCCTCTGTTATTTTGAATGCAAGTATTTTTTGTTGATTTGATGATTTCTTGATTTAATTGCCTTAAATATTTTCTATGGAATTTCCGATCTTTTCCCTTGTTGCGAATATTTAAGAAGTATAAAATTTAACAGACCTGGTCGGAGAGGTAGAAGATGCGAACGTTGTGCTTCTAATAATATACTAGCAGAACCGGAGAATCCTCCAGCAGGACAACAAGCACCAAATCCCCTACCGAACCAACAAGGCGATGTGTGGGCCGCCATCAACCAACTAGCAGGGCTAGTCAATAATTTCATGCAAAATGCACAAAATATGCCACCGCCTACTGCAAATGCATCAGAAGCAACCGTTGAAGCACCTGCAGCCCCAGAAGTTGAGTCACATACTGTCCCTTTACCGGCACCACCACCGCCTCGATCTTACAGAAGTTCCTTGCCGGACTTCATAAAAAGCAACAGATATTTTGACGGAAATTTTGGAAAGCTAGACGAAGCTGAAGATTGGCTAGCCCAGATTGAAAAGTTGTTCGCCGCCTACGAAGTTCCCCATCATCTACGCCTGGATTATGGCACATGCATGTTGCGGTTCAATGCCAGAATATGGTGGGAGTCTAAAAGTAGGGAATTGTTGCCACCCGTGACCTGGGTAGCTTTTCGTAGAGAGTTTTTGGAAAATTATTTCCTTGGGAGCTTAAGAGTACAGTACAGTGGAGACTTTCTCCATATATCCCAGAAGGGAAGGACAATAGAGCAGTACGATACGGAGTTTAGCCGACTGCTTCAATATGCGCCTGAGTCCTTCAAGCATAGTGAGGAGCTGAAGAGGCAAGTATTTCTGAGTGGCCTGGATGAAGATTTAAGGATGCGTCTGGAGGAGTTAGATTTGAGGACCCTCCAGGAGTTGGTAGAAAGGGCAAGTATCATTGAGGGAGCAAAGAAAAGGAAGAGCAAAGCCCCTGAGAAGAAGACCTTCATGTTCGAAAAGAGAGCCCAGGATAGCTATAACCCTAGTTTCCAGAGTAAAAGGTTTAAGCCCTTCAACAGCTTCCGAGGAAGTGCTGTTAGTAATAAGGAAACATCCAAGGTCAAGGTGACCTGCTGGAAATGCAAGGAAGAGCACTATCTAAAGCGGTGCGCGCTGCTGCAACGCAAGTGCTACTTTTGTGGAGACCCCAGCCACAAGATAAGTGATTGCCCAAAGAAGGCTTCTACTGTTTGCTTCGTTTGCAAGCAAACTGGGCACTTCGCCAATGAATGCCCACAAAGAAAGAATGCCCCAGCTAGACCATTTGGGTCAGTGGAAGGAGTGGCATCGGCGAAGAATGCAAGCGAAGGAAGCAACCCAAGCCGATCTGGAGCAGCTGTCCACAGAATGAGGATATACAATCTGGAAGGACAGTGGGTATGCGAGGAGTCTGATGACGAAGGAGCGGAGCTAGCCGCTGTAGATGGAGATTATGGCTCAGATTGTTGGATTGGTCATAGGTCAGAATCGAAACCCTTTTCTTTGATATAATTCATTAAGTTTCTCGCGTTCAATTCCTATGGTACAAGTATAAAGTTTTATACCCGTGATTAGCTTAAGTATACCAGTCTCGTAATTAGTATAAAAATTCGAGTGTAGGACACATACTCGTAGCTAGTCAACCCGCTTATGCTTTGTTCGATACTGGAGCTACCCATTCCTTTATCACCGTTAGCCTGGCCAAGCAAATTGGATTACACGTAGATACTATTGCTACTGGTTTTCGAGTTAAAACCCCACCGAAAGCATAGTAACAACAAAGAAAATGCTTAAAGGATGTCCAATGGAGATACAAGGAAGTCAATCTAAGTGTGACTTAATAATCTTGGAGATGAGCAAATACGAAGTAATCTTGGGTATGAGTTGGTAGACATCTATCAAAGCCTTAGTGGATTGTAAACAAAAGGAAGTGAAGTTTAAAGACCAAAGTAGATGTGAAGTAGTGTTTAGAGGAGAGTCCACGGTGAAGTTAAACTCATTCGAGTTGGTGGATGAGGATGAAATCAACCTTAGTAACCTGGATGAAGAAGAAGAAGAAAAGCCTGAGCTTGGATCCATACCCGTGGTTAACGAGTTCCCAGATGTATTTCCGGACGGATTACCTGGATTGCCACCAAAGAGAGAGATCGATTTCGAAATTGACCTATTAGTCAATACGGAGCTGATATCAAAGGCACCCTATCGAATGGCGCCAGTAGAGCTGAAGGAGTTAAAGACTCAACTACAAGACTTATTGGATCAAGGTTTTATCCAACCAAGTGTGTCACCCTAGGGAGCACTAGTGTTGTTTGTAAAGAAGAAGGATGATTCCATGCGTTTGTGCATCGACTACCTGGAGCTTAATAAGGTTATCATCAAGAACAAGTATCCACTCCCCATAATCGATGATCTTTTCGACCAACTTCAAGGAGCTAGCATCTTCTTGAGGATTGATCTATGATCAGGATACCACCAGTTGAGGATTAAACCTGAGGATGTACCAAAGACAGCTTTCAGAACTCACTATGGACATTACGAGTTTCTAGTGATGCCTTTTGGATTAACCAACACACCAGAAGCTTTCATGGATCTCATGAATCAAGTATATAAGCCCCTGCTGGATAAGTGCGTGATAGTCTTCATAAACGATATTCTGATCTACTCAAAGACGCGAGAGCAACATGAGGAACTCTTAAGGATGGCATTACAAACCTTGCGTAAGCATAAGTTGTACGCCAAGCTATCTAAGTGTGACTATTGGTTGGATCGGATATCTTTCCTAGGACATGTGATATCTGGAGAAGGAATATCGATAGACCCTGAGAAGATCAAGGCAGTGATAGAGTGGAAACAACCTAAAACTTGACTGAGGTGAGGAAGTTTTCTCAATTTTGGCTGGATATTATAGGAAATTTGTGAAGAATTTTTCAATCATCGCCAAACCCCTCATGCAGTTAACCCAAAAGGAGGAGAAGTTCATCTGGACAGACAAGAGGGAGCAAAGTTTCTAGGAACTAAAGAAAAGACTTGTCTCTGCCCCGATTCTAATTCTACCGGACCCTGAGAAGTCCTATATAGTGCACAGCGACGCTTCTAGGAATGGTCTTGGATGTGTATTGATGCAAGATGGAAAAGTGATCGCTTACGCATCACGATAGCTTAGACCTCATGAGCAGAATTATCCTACCCACGATCTGGAGTTAGCTGCTGTTGTCTTCGCACTTAAGTTATGGAGACACTACCTATATGGACAAAGGTGCGAAATCTACACAGACCATAAGAGCCTCAAGTACCTATTCACACAAAAGGAGTTGAATATGCGGCAACGGAGATGGTTGGAGCTCATCAAGGATTACGACCATGGAATCAACTACTGTCCAGGGAGAGTAAATGCAGTTGCAGATGTCCTGAGCAGAAAGATTATGGGGAAGTAGCCTCTTTGCTCACTGACAAGAACGAGTTGATAAAGGAATTTGAAAGAATGAGCATTGAATTCGTAGGGCAAAGTGTGGAAGTAGAGATTGCCAACCTTATCATGGGACCCACCTTAGTAGAGAGAATCAAGGAGGCCCAGCGATATGACGAGGCGATTCTGAAGATTAAGAAAGAGGTACAGGAAGGAAGATACACTGATTTTGCCATAAATGAGGATGAAGTAGTGAGAATGAAAGGAAGATTATGTGTTCCGGATGATGAGGACATAAGAAAGGAAATCATGGAAGAAGCACATCACTTCGGATACACCATGCATCCAGGAGGAACAAAGATGTATCAAGATCTGAAGAGCCACTATTGGTGGAACGGCATGAAGAGAGACGTAGCAGACTTTGTGTTGAAATGTCCCAAATGCCAACAAGTAAAAGTGGAGCACCAAAGGCTTGGTGGACTTCTGAAACCCCTGCCAATACTCGAATGGAAATGGGATCAAATCACAATGGATTTTGTGTGTGGATTACTAAAAACGTCAGCTGGATATGATGCGATTTGGGTCATAGTGGACCGATTGACGAAGACAACACATTTCCTTCCAATGAACATGACGTACTCTATGGATAAGTTGGCAAGAATGTACACAAGAGAAATAGTACGCTTGCATGGAGTACCCGCTGGAATAGTCTCTGACCGAGACCCAAGGTTTGTATCCAAATTTTAGATAAGTTTGCAGAAATGTATGGGAACTAAGCTACATTTCAGTATGGCCTATCACCCTAAAACGGATGGTCAATCGGAGAGGACAATCAAAGTTAGAGATATGCTGCGAGCCTGTGTAATAGAGTTCAAAGGTAGTTGGGACGCACACCTACCTTTGGTAGAGTTTGCCTACAATAACAGCTACCACTCTACGATCTAGAAGCCACCTTATGAAGCATTGTATGGAAGAAGATGTCGATCACCTTTGTTTTGGGACGATGTAGAAAAGTTGAGCATCGGACTGACTTGGTACAAGATGCGGCCGGCAAGGTGAGGATCATCCAACAAAAGATGAAGGATGCATAAGACAGGCAAAACAGTTGGGTGGATATGAAAAGACGTACACTGAGTTTGAAGTTGGACCATGTGTGTACTTGAAAGTGAACCCCATCAAGAGTATTTGCCGAGTTCGAGCGCAAGAAAAGTTGAGCCATGATATGTTGGACCTTTTGAAGTGCTTGAAAGAGTAGGAGATCTTGCTTACCACCTGGCACTCCCTCCTAGCCTATCTGGAATTCACAACGTATTCCACGTGTCTGTTCACGGAACATGTGTCAGACCCTACCAGGATTGCAGAGTTAGAACCAGTTCAGCTGAAAGAAAATCTCACATACGAGGAACACCCAGTTCAAATCTCAGATCACAAGGTGCAGAAGCTTCCGAACAAGGAGATCAAGTATGTGAAGGTTCTATGGAGAAACCACTCACACGAGGAAGCAACCTGGGAGGCAGAAAGCGATATACGCCAGAAGTACCCGACTTTGTTCAAGGAATCAGGTATGAATTTCAAGTTTTGAGGACAAAACTTTCTTTAAGGGGGGTAGGTTGTAAGTCCCCGAATTTTTGGATTCGAATTAAAGCTTAAATCCTAATCGGAAGTCAACCGGATTTCCAGAGTCAACAAAACCCTAGTTTACCGTAACCGCTTAAGTCCGGCATTGCCGTTTTCTCAAGCCCTAGAAAACGAAGTTGGAGAATTTAGCTATAATAGTTCGTAATAGCTATAGGTTATATAAAAATTTCAGTTTTGCAAAATTCAAGAGTCCTTAGGACCCGATCGGACACAGTTCTCGAAAAATGTGTCAGGAAGCTCGGAATAGGAAAAATATTCCGAATATACCGTTAGACTTGTAAAAATATAAGATTTCTAAAAATATCAATTTCATAATTTTTCGATAGCTAAAAATATCAGATATCGCTTTTATACGCATATTTTGTTACTACCGGCATTAAATTGTCATGTCTACTTTTATATTATACTATTTTCTACTATTCTACACTATTCATCTATCTATACTTTTTCTTACAACCTACTCTTACAAACCATACACCTATTTCTTACACATTTTTATTTCCATTACAACTTCACATCTTTCATTTCTTATTTTTAATTAACAAAATAACAAAAATTAAAAATTTTTCTCTTCCCCATGCATGAAAATTACACCGGCCCCCTCTCAATTTCCCTCAATTTATTTTGTTTTTCATTTATTTAATTAACACAAAATATATCCCACATTTTCCTATAAATACCCCTCATACCTTTACCTCTTTCACACCACTTCTACACTAAAGTTATTATACCAAATTGTCTCCCAAAATTCTACAAGAAATCCCTCACAAGAAGTTCTTCTCAGTTTAGCTTCTACTAGGTAAAAATTTCTCCAAGCTTTCTTTATGTTCATTTACTTAGTATGAACTTAGTGTGTGTTTTCTAAAACCATGAAGGTTAAGAAAGCAATAATAGGTTCATTTTTCTTGCAATTTTTTTATTTTAAGTTGTTTTTAAAACTAGTCATTCTAGCCTTAGACTTGTTCTCATCAAGTCAAAACAATTCCTTTCCTTTTCTTTTCGGGACTAGTCTTTTCTTAGTCCCGGGGTACCTTGATGAAGCTAAGGTCCCAATACTTGATTTACTTTCTTATTTGCTTAATCTTTCAAGCTATTATGTTCCTTTATATTTCTATAGTTTATGATTCATACTCATGCATGAACATAATGTTTTTGTCTCAATAAAAATAAATGAGGAAGTGTTTTCATAAACTAAAAGGTTCTTATTAAATAAAAGTAGGAAATAGATTTCTTAAAAACTCATGAACATATTTGGAAATGAATTTTCTTAAATAAACAAAAGGTTTATAAAAACTTATTTTCATCAAGTATTAGAAACTCTTTTAAGGATCACTACAAGAAACAAAAAAAAATCATTTTATTTTTAAAATTGTTGAAATCTAAGTTTAGAAAATAAAACCACTCCTTAGGAAACTAAAATAGTTGCAAGAAATTAATTTTAGAAAAAGAAATATTCATCTCAAATCACCCAAGAATCCTTTCAAAAGTAAAATGAATATTCCAATAAAAATCTCAAGTTCAAAGTCTTTTAAAACCTTACTTTTCATAAGTTGAGACAACTTCATTTACTTCATACATTTGTTATAAGTCATTACATATATATATACCTTTCTAAAAGTTTACAAAATACTTGAAATATTCGTCTTTTCAAATGAGCTTTATTTACAAGAAGGAAAACAATTTCTTTTCCAAATTCGTGGCAAATCTGGTCGCTGCTTTTTCAGAACCCAAACAACATAGTTTGATGAAAATAATCTTAGAAATGCGTAGATCTTTTCGAGTAGGTAGAAAACGATATATTATATGCGAAATTCCGAGTTAAAATGAGCAAGTTATGGCCATTTTAAGTTGGAATTTCCCCTTATACGATTTTACCGCGATTTTAAGCGAAGTTTAAGATCTTCAAGAATAAAAGTTTTATGAAAGACTCATTTTGGGTATTTCATCTTGTTAGGTGACGAAGGACCCGAGATCGTCTATTCGGAGGACTATTTCGATTAGATCTACCATTATGGATTGAGTTAATTCTTTTTCCAAGTTACATTTCCTTGTTTGTGCTTGTAATTAGTGGTACTAGAAAATTTAGGAAAAGATAAATGAACAATTGTTATGAAATAATTGTTGAATGAAAATTAAGTATATCAAAAGACGATATGTTAAATAAAAGTGTGACTCTTGAATTGATATGATGAAATTATGGTTGATCACCTTTAACATGAATTCAACTTATATGGTTAAATGTTTAATTGAAATTTATTCATGCATATCATATTTATGAGTCACATTTATTTCACTACTATTCTTCATATGGGGAAACGAGGAAGTGGTAATGGTGGCTGGTAGGAGCCGGTAAGTCTACATGGGCCAGTAGGAGCCAGGAAGTCTACAGGACAAGCAGGAGCCGGTAAATCCGCAAATATTGATGGTCGTATGGGCCTGTAGCCACCCAACTCTTGTCATGGAGGGCGTCAAATCCATACTGCACTTGATTTCCTGTTAATCATGTGTATTTGATTGTTCATGTGATTGGTGCATTACATATGCCTGAATTAAATAACTTGGTTGTCATATGGAAATGTTATATAGTTAGGAATTATCTCACTAAGCTAGATTTGCTTATACCTTTATAGTTTTCTATTACAGTATGATTATCTATGGTTGGCCTCGAGGAGCCCCGTGTGCCAGGTATGAGCTTATGCTACTAGGAGTTTTTGGAAGAAGTTTATGTATTTTTAGTTTTGAACGTAGACTTCTAGGAAAAATCTCTATAGTAGACTTATGTGGTAGTTATGTTTATTTTGTTACTAGTATAGTTGAACAAAGACTTTAAGGCGGGGGATTGCCCCTAAGATAATGTACGAACTTGTTATCAAATGAAGATCTTATGTTTATCTATTTAAGTTCATGCTTGCTTTTGCTATCTATTTAAACGTAATACCCCTTTGAGTCTCCTACTATCTTGGAAGCACGCCTTACATGTGATATCGAAGCTCCTGCACAACTAAGGTTGTCATTCATTAGCTTTAATATTATATGCGGCGGACTGCCACTTTTAGGATACCCTCTGGGGCGTGACACATTCCAAGTCTTGGGAATGAGCTTTACGTCTAACGTTTTGAGTTTGTATACTCCATTTCCCAAGGCTTCGTTTACCCTCATTGGATCTTCTTACGTCAAAGTGAGTTTTCCACAAGCTTCTTTTGATCCCATTACTTCGAGCTTTCTGCATACAAGATCTCCTGGGAGAAAAGCTTTATATTTAATCCTTTTGTCATAATATCATGGTACTCTCGTTGATATGTAGCAATTCTCTTGCTCACTATATCTCGAGTCTCCTCTATGGTGTCAAGTTCGGCTTGGAGGTCGACCTCATTGACCAACGCATCACAGGATGCTACTCGACTGTTGTGTAGCTCCAATTCAATAAGTAGAATGGCCTCGGAGCCGAAGGTGAGATGAAAGGGGGTTTCATCTGTGGGGGAGTGTTGTAAACCCCGGGAATTCTCAGTAGCTAGAAAACCCCAGGAGTTGGAGACGAAACCCTAACCCGATCAGATTGAGTTAGTGAATAGAGCCTAGGAACCCTAAATCCGGCTTTCCTTCGGTTTCATAGTAAAATAAATAAATTGGAGTGAATGAATTTGAATTGTTGTTCCAAAGTACATTTCAAACCTTTGAAAGTTTTAAATTCGGGAATTTTTCAATTCCGGGCCTTCCCGAGCCCAATTACGGAAAAGCGTGCCCCGGGCCACGGATTCAGAAAAATATTCCGGAATATTCATTAGAACCGTAATTTTATAAGGATTCCAAAAATATCAATTTCATAATTTTCCGAGCTATAAAGTTACAGTTATAGCTTTTCCCGTGTTTTTGGAACAACCGGTAAAGTAGATGTCTTGTCTACTATTCACAAGTACAACCTACACTACACACTACCCATACCCTATTCTTACATCCTTACAACTACTCATTTCAATTTTCTTTTCCAAGAAAATTTGTCTCTTTAATAATTATTACATTTATTACATTTTCATTTACTAAATTAAAAAAAATCAAATTTTAAACACACACACACTCCATGCATGAAGTGGCCGGCGCCCCTCCCTCTTATTTCCCCCTCAATTGTATTATTTTTACTTCATTTTTATTAACTAAACCCTAATTCCCTTAGTATATACTAAATGTTCTCTCTCTCTCTTCATTTTCTTCTCATTTGAACTTTTGAAAAAGAGAAAAACTCTCTTCTTTTTCCCTTTTGTGCCGTGAGCTTCTTCCTCTCCCCATCCTCACTTTCCAACTTTGCTTCTTCTCTTTTTCACTTCAAGACTCTATTGGTATGTGTATTTAAGCTTTGTTCCTTCCAATCCTTGTAATGGCAAAGCTATGTCTTGTGTGTTTTCTCATTTAATCCCAATGAGCTCATGCTAGGGACATGAAAACACATAAACAAGAATATCAAGCCATCACAAGACATGGATTAGTGTTTAGATGAGCTTATGTTAAGATCTCACCTTGTTCATGCATGTAAAGTAGTGATCTTGCATATATATTGTTATTCATGTCATGAGATCCATGATTTATGCATCATACTTAGTAGATCTAAAGTTTAGCTAGCCACATTGTCATTTACATGTATGATCATAGAGCTATTTTCATTTTCATGCATTGATGACCACAAAAATGTAGTCTTGTTCATATATAGTGATGATAGATAGTATATCTTGACATGTAGAAGGCAAGACCATTGAAAAAGGAAAGACTTTGTTATATATGGAAAGTTGAAAATTCGGATGAAATGGAAACCCTACCCTAAAGACCTCCAAAATCTTTTAAACTTATATTTCATAAGAAAAATGAAGGGTATGTGTAATAGATATGTTGAAGGAATTATTTTCATAAGTTTAGATGAGTTTAGGCAATAAAAATAAGGAAAACAAGAGGTGAAGTTAGATGAAAAATGTTGACTTTAATGTGTAGTCAAATTCGTAACTTTGTGTAATGCCTAATAAACACTTAGTATTTAAGTCTAAAATGGATGTTTTATAAGCTAAATGAAGTCCTTAGATAATGTATACATTGAAGCCCCAATTTTTAATGCATTAGACTAGATTTCCCTTAAGAAAAATGTAAGAAAAGAAAATTTGGAAAATTCGGATTTTTACAACTAGCTTATTTGAAAACATGTTTACCAAATGAAAAATGTGAATTTTTGTGCATGAATGGAGGCCATGACTATTATAGACTTTGAGAACCTTTTTAGTTAAATAATAAGTAGATTACAAGATTAAAAACCAAAGAAACCCTAAGGAGTATAATGTGGGAGAATAACTTCTTAGAATTAGCCTTTATGAAACTTTCCCCAACACTTAGGAGTTCCTAAAAGTTTATTACTACAAAAATCATCATGACCATGCACAGTTGAGTTCATTACATGGCATACACATTAGTAGTTCATTCCTAAATCATTCATGCATGAATCACTAACTAGGAACATTTCTTATCAAAAGCAAAGCACATTTTCAAAGTTGGATCAATTGGGACAGAACTGATCCCACTGTTCCGTGACCCTATTATTTTCAAAACTTGGATTTAATACTTGAATTAGATAGATCTTTCGAAGTAGATGAAGATCGATATAAAGTTTGCGAAATTCCGAGTTAAAATGACCAAGTTATGGCCGTTTTAAGTCGGAACTTCCAAATATAGCGAGAAATCCGAATTCAACTAGTCTAGATGTATAGTTTGATTTAATTACATGGTGAGAATCTCATAGGGATTATTCTTGATTGGTAGGTGATTCCGAGCAGGACGACTCTCTACCACCCGATTATTACTATTAAGGAGTTTGGTGACCCATGGCCGAGTGAGTTACTTCCACTCTCAATTAATGCTTGTGAATGTAATGTAGTGGCACTAGTGATGTAGGCAAAGATAAAAGAAATTGTACAAGCATGATGGGGTATGTGGGAATTATTTGTGTTGTGAATTGTTGATATGTGAAATGGAACTTAAAGCATATCGAAACCGGGTGTTAAGATATTGATTGTTTATTAGAATCATATGAAGAATGTCTGAGTATACTTGTTGGTCACCTAAAAGAATCGAATTAATGACTATTCGACTCCGACTATAACTGAGTTCATTCATGTCACAATGGGGTTGGAGCATTTGCATTGGTTGGTTTTTCGTGACCCATAAAACGAATGTGAGGTTAATCGTGATCCATAAAACGAATGTGAGGTTAATCGTGATCCATAAAACGAGCTTTTAATCAGTTGACCGTGAGCTTAAACGGCGTCGTACCGCAGGATTCGTTAATCTGCTAACCCGGGATGGAGGGCGCAAGTCCATCCACATATGATTTCCGGTTGGTCATATGTTTGTTGATTTCATTTGTATGGTGCATACACTTGCTTGAATAACACTTGTTTGATGATTGTATTAATTGCGTTATGGAAGTATTACTCACTAAGCTAGTTAGCTTACGCCCCGATAGTGTTTATCTTTTGCAGCATGAGTTTATATGGCTTAGGCCAAGGCAAGCCACAGCGCAGGTACCGGAGATAGGAGTTTCCCATAGAAGTTTGATTCATTTCTTTTGTATAGACTTCCATTGGAAACTAAGGACTCTGGATGACTGTAATAGACTGTTATTCTTTTGCGGGGGAATGCCCCTTAGATTTTGTAAACCTTAAAGATTTATGCGTTTTGATTTATTATCTATGGCTAATGAATGCCTGTTAAACTGTTAAACTCCATTTGTTGAAGTATTCTATTGTCGTAAGGGAACGCTTTACATCTACTTAAGACTCCGAAGGCCCGGTTAGGGAACTCGGAGTCTTACTTAGTATGTGGCGGACTGTTACGTTTAGGATACCCTACGGGGCGTGACAGTTTAAGTTGGTATCAGAGCGCTAGGTTATAAAACAAGACAATAGAATTAAAATAAACGGGACCTAGAAATCTAATTACTAGGTTAAATGGAGTTAAAAACGTTTTCTTGTTGAGTCTAATTAGTAGTATTGTTTGATGTAGGTCTCTCTGGGTGAGACTAGGGAAAGGGCAAGGAATTTTACGAAAAGAAATGATGAAACCATGGTAGAATATAGACTGAGGCTAAGAGAACTGTGTGAAGATTTTGCCTTGGCCCGACATCCCCGGACCCTAGGGGAAATGTACAGGTTATGGAAGGATGGGCTGAGATATACCCGATGGGCTCAGTAGTGGATCAATTGAGTTATGATCCTATGGGAAGAAGGAGCTGGACGAAGTTAGAGACCATCTACACATTAGAGAGGATCATGGTTGATTACGGGCGTGAGCCCATGACAAGAGAAGCCACGTTTATCTTGAAAAGTGGAGGAAACCGAACCCCTCCAGATTTTAGGGTATGGATCCCCATAGGACCCCTATATGTTTATGCTCATGATAACTTGTTTGATCACCATGACTGGAACATAGCTGATGCATGGAATCATATCACCTGGCATGCAATCTATCTGGACATCCTCCCCCCCGTGTAATTGCTCCACCTCCAGCTATGGATATAGGTATGCAGCTGAATGGAGCACCTGTGATTGAAGAGGAAGAAGAAGAGGAGGAGGAGGAGGATCCCGAGGAGGATCCGAACTGGGAACAAAATGAGGTACCTAGGACCCCTACCCCGCCTGTTGAACCAGAGTGCAGTAAACCCAGCCCGATCAAATTATATGGGATTTTAACCGGATGTTGGAGATACCAGAGAGGGAGGGTAGAACCCGAGGTAGATTCCAGGCTATGGAGAGATGTGTATGTGGAGGGTGAGAACCCACCTGTGCTTGACCTAGCAGTAGTAGAACCCGAGGCCCCAGTGCCTATGGAGACAGAGAATGTGGCAGATGAGCCGTGAGAGAACCTGAAGTAGAGGTGAACCGCCTAGGTGAGCCCGAGATGAGAGGAGAGGAGGAAGAAGTAAGCCCGCATGAGGGGCAAGGGACTGAAGAAGAAGAAGAAGAGGAAGAAGAAAGTGAGGATCAGGAGCCTCTAGTTCGACCCGCTAGGAAGCGGAGGATGACCACCAGGGAGTATCTTAGCTTGTTCGTCCGAC
This sequence comes from Combretum micranthum, assembly GCA_024138025.1. Lineage (NCBI taxonomy): Eukaryota > Viridiplantae > Streptophyta > Magnoliopsida > Myrtales > Combretaceae > Combretum > Combretum micranthum. The sequence goes on along the minus strand of JAMXBD010001959.1, from coordinate 174,441 downwards.
AGGACGATGGTGGTTCTACCAGCAGGGGACGACTTCCTAGCCCGACCCCCGACAGCTCTAGTGATGATTAGAGACCGGGATGTTAGCTAACCCATAAAGTCCAAGCGGAATCCTGATTTTCTTATTTTGTAGTAGGCAATGCGGGATGCCAAATTGCCTTAGGATTTCAGGATAGTTAGTGTTTTGTTGTTCTTTTTCCCTGTATTTTGTCATGTTTTCGGGAATAGGGAAATTGATTAGAATAGGAAGGGAACTTAGCTAGCCAAATTTTGGGGACTAAAAGTTGATGTAATATTTGTATGGCTCGCTAAAGAAATGAAAAGGATCACTTTTGTTTTAAAGAAATGGGATTGTGAAAAGCATGCATTCTAGTCTTGATACATAAGAGACATTAACTGCATATATTGCATAAGCATCCACTCATTCGCATTGTGGTGAAATATCAATTAGTTACATATGTGTGGATTCTATTTCCCTTGTGGTTCTTTTAATTATTCCTTATTTTCTTTTATGGATTGATATTTTGACTCATCTTATGACTTTATGGAGTTATGTATTCCTTTTCCTTCTGAGTTTAAATTCAGATTCGCAACTTCTGAGCTTGTTATTAATCCTATTCCTTTGAAACCTAAAAACCCTAATATGCTAAAACTCCATTAAACATTGTGTAAGCAGACGAAACCGACGAACTCGGAACCAAGGACAAGGGTCTAACCCTAATGAAGCCGATCAACCGGCTATACAGCAACCTGACCCCCAAGGAGTAGCACCCCAAAACCAACAGGGCGATGTGCTAAACGCGATTGGGCAGTTGGCCAATCTCCTGAACACCTTTATCCAGAATCAGAATCCAGTGCGGAACCCCCCCCAAGTCAGAGTGCTCGGGATTCAGCACCACATCCGCCGCCCGCAGATCATCGGGAAATGACTGCGGAAGCACCTGCTCCACAGGAGGAGCACTCCTATAATGTGCGGTTGCCGCCACCCCCACCATACAGGAGACCCCACCGAAGCTCTTTACCGGACTTCATTAAGAGCAACAGGTACTTTGATGGGGCATTCGGTAAGCCGGATGAAGCTGAGGATTGGCTGGCCCAAGTGGAACGTTCTTTTGCTGCATACGAGATTCCACCTTACTTGCAGCTAGAATATGGGACGTACATGTTAAGATACAATGCTCGAGTCTGGTGGGACTCCAAGAGAAGGAATTTGACCTCCCCGGCCACCTGGGAAACCTTCCGCCGGGAATTCTTGAATAATTACTTTCCCTCTAGCTTGAGGGTGAAGTATAGTGCGGACTTCCTTCATGTAAAGCAGAAAGGGAGAACGGTAGAGCAATATGAGACTGAATTTGTTCACCTGCTGCAATATGCCCCTGAATCTTTCAGGGATAGTGAGGAATTAAAGAAGCAAGTGTTTCTGGGAGGCTTGGACGAAGAACTACGAATCAAGCTAGAAGAGTTTGGAGTAAGAACCTATCCAGAGATGGTAGAAAAGGCTCGAGTCATTGAAGGGGCTAGGAAAAGAAAGTATCAGGAGCCCGAAAAGAGAGTATTCGGGAAGAGGCCGTTTGATGCCTCGAGCTCAGGATTCAAGGGTAAACGGTACAGGCCGTACCAAGGGTTTAAAGAGGAGTCTAGGGCAAGCCAACCCAATTCAAAGCCAACGTCACATGTTGGAAATGTAAGGGACACATGCACCTAGGCAATGCCCGCAGTTGGAACAAGTGCTATTTTTGTGGCGATGCTGGCCACATGGTTTTTACATGCCCAAAGAAGCTGGCAGTAACTTGCTTTATTTGCAAAGAGAAAGGGCACTTAGCTTCCGAGTGTTCACAGCGAAAGAGTGTGACCGCCCGACCCTTCGGAGCCTCGAGCAATGCTAACCCCTTGAGGTCTGGTAACAAGAGCGGAAGTCGAGCAGCTTCCGCGATGCACGGGATGAGGCTGTACAACTTAGAAGGCCAATGGATGGTGGAAGAAGACGAAGATGAGGACGTAGAGTTGGCAGCTTTGGATCCAAGCGAGAGTTCTGATGGTGGCCTGGTGACAGGTTAGTAACAGAAACCCCTCCTAAGTTGAAATTAAGTTGTTTAAATTGATTGCTGTTTAAATGAAATTGTATATATTATGGAAAGCTGGAAGTAGAGACCCTTTATGGATAGCCTTACGAGTATTTTAAGGTTCATATGTGATGGGTGTTTGTGACCTCAGGACATATACAAGTAAATAACGTGGAAGCCTATGCCTTGTTTGACACGGGAGCGACCCACTCGTTCATCACAAATAGTTTGGCAACCCGACTCGGATTGCCCATAGCCACAACCATGGTTAGCTTGAGGATTAAGACCCCCACGGGGAGCGTGGTGTCAACCCGAGATCTAATAAAAGACTGTCCATTGGAAATCCATGATCACCACTCCAAAAGTGATCTAATTGTGCTAGAAATGAATAAATACGAAGTTATCCTCGGGATGAATTGGTTAAGTAAAGTAAAGGCAATAGTGGATTGCCAAAAGAGGACTGTATGTTTTTATGATCAATCGGGAGCGAAAGTAGAATTTATGGGAGAGGCCTTAGTCCCGAGAAGGATTGATCTAAGCTCATTCGAGCTGATGATGGAGGATGAGGAAATGATACCGATTGAGGACGTCTTGGATGAAGGGGAAAACCGTGAGGAAAAGGATATTCCAGTGGTGAATGAATACTTGGATGTGTTCCCAGAAATTTTGCCGGGTTACCGCCAAGGAGAGAATCGACTTTGAGATTGTGTTGGCTCCAAATACCGAACCAATATCCAAAGCGCCATACCGGATGGCACCGGCTGAGCTGAAAGAGCTAAAGACGCAGCTACAAGAGCTCCTAGACCAGAAATTTATTAGACCAAGTGTATCGCCATGGGGCGCACCCGTTTTGTTTGTGAAGAAGAAGGACGGATCGATGAGGTTGTGTATAGACTACCGGGAATTGAATAAGGTGACTGTCAAAATCGATATCCCTTACCAAGAATCGACGATTTATTTGACCAGCTACAAGGAGCTTGTGTGTTCTCACGTATTGACTTACGTTCGGGGTATCATCAGCTAAGGATTAAGCCTGAGGATGTGCCTAAGACAGCTTTTCGTACTCGTTATGGGCACTACGAGTTTTTGGTAATGTCATTTGGACTGACGAATGCACCGGCTGCATTCATGGACTTAATGAATAGAGTCTATAAGCCGCTTTTGGATAAATGTGTAATAGTCTTTATCGATGACATCCTCATATATTCAAAGACCAGAGAGCAACATGAAGAGCATCTCCGTTTGGCATTGCAAACCTTACGAGATAACAAGCTGTACGCCAAGCTGTCCAAGTGTGACTTTTGGTTAGACCGGATATCCTTCCTCGGACATGTGGTAACGGGTGATGGAATATCAGTTGATCCCGAAAAGATCAAAGCAATAGTGGATTGGAAGCCACCACAAACCGTTACTGAAGTGAGGAGTTTCTTGGGATTGGCTGGCTATTATCGCAAATTTGTGAAGGATTTTTCAAAGATAGCTAAGCCGTTGACTCAATTGACTCAAAAGAACGAAAAATTCATTTGGACAGACAAGAGAGAACAAAGTTTCCAGGAACTAAAGCGACGACTGGTCTCGGCACCGATTTTGGTTTTACCAGATCCGGAAAAGTCTTACACGGTACATAGTGATGCTTCGAGAAATGGTCTTGGATGCGTCTTGATGCAAGAACGGAAGGTCATTGCGTATGCTTCTCGGCAATTGAGACCGCATGAGCAGAACTACCCTACGCATGACTTGGAGCTAGCTGCAGTTGTCTTTGCCTTGAAGTTATGGCGACATTACTGTATGGACAACGGTGTGAGATATACACGATCATAAAAGCCTTAAATACCTGTTCACACAGAAGGAGTTAAACATGCGGCAAAGGAGGTGGTTGGAATTAATAAAAGATTATGACCTGGGAATAAATTACTGTCCAGGAAGAGTGAATGCAGTCGCAGACGCCCTAAGTCGGAAGAATCATGGAGAGGTAGCCGCTTTGATTACAAGCCAGAAGGAGTTGATTAAGGAATTTGAGAAGTTAAGGATCGAGTTCACAGATCAAAGTGCTGAGCTGGAGATATCTAACTTGGTGCTGGAACCAACCCTCGTGGAAAGAATCAAAGAAGCACAGAGGTACGACGAGGTGATACAAAGGATAAAAAGGGAAACCCAAGCGGGGAAATACCTTGACTTTGCCGTGGATGAGGAAGACGTGATCCGGATGAACGGAAGGCTGTGCGTACCAGAGGATGAGGAGTTGAAGAAGGAGATAATGGGTGAAGCGCATAACTCCGGGTATACCATGCATCCGGGAGGCACCAAAATGTACCAGATTTGAAAGTTGCTATTGGTGGAATGGGATGAAGCGAGATGTGGCAGATTATGTAATGAAGTGCGCAGTATGCCAACAAGTGAAGGTAGACACCAGAGACCGGGCGGAATGCTAAAGCCCTTACCTATTCCTGAATGGAAGTGGGATCAAATATCCATGGATTTTGTTTGTGGCTTCCCAAAGACTCCATCGGGTTGTGATGCAATATGGGTAATAGTGGATCGGTTAACTAAGTCGGCGCATTTCCTACCCATAAATATGACCTATTCAATGGAAAGTTAGCCAAGATTTACATCAGAGAGATCGTAAGATTACATGGCATACCTGCAGGGATCATCTCAGATAGAGACCCGAGATTTGTGTCCAAGTTTTGGACAAGCTTGCAGAAGAGCTTGGGTACTAAATTGCATTTCAGTACGGCTTACCATCCCAGACCGACGGACAGTCTGAGCGGACGATCCAAACCCTAGAAGATGTTAAGGGCATGTGCCCTGGAATTCAAAGGGAGTTGGGATAATCATGTTCACCTAATGAGTTGCCTATAATAACAGCTATCACTCCACTATCCAGATGCCCCGTATGAAGCTGTATGGACGGCGTTGTAGGTCCCCTTTGTTTTGGGATGAGGTGGAAAAGGTAGATTGGGCCGGAATTGGTACAGGAAGCCGCGGATAAGGTGAGGTTGATTCAGGAAAGATGAAGGAAGCCCAGGATCGACAAAAGAGCTGGGCAGACTTGAAAAGACGGGAGCTTGAATTTAAAGTGGGTGATCATGTGTACCTGAAGATAAACCCGATCAAAAGTATCAAGAGGATGCGTACAAGGGAAATTAAGCCCGAGATACATTGGACCTTTTGAGATTTGGAAAGAGTCGGAGCCTGGCGTATCGGCTAGCCCTACCACCTAATTTGTCCGGGATTCACAATGTGTTTCATGTGTCAGTTTGAGGAGATATGTGGCCGACCCAGAGAGGATTCTGGAATTGGAGCCAATCCAGTTGAGGAAAACCTGACTATGAAGAACACCCAGTAAAGATATTGGATAAGAAAACTCAAAGCTACGAAACAAAGACATTCACTACGTGAAAGTATTATGGAGGAATCATGCTTTGAAGAGGCAACCTGGGAAGCGGAGGATGAAATCCGGAGAAAGTACCCCGAGATATTTGAAGGAAAGGTACGTCAGTTCCGTTTTGAGGACAAAACTTTATTTAAGGTGGGGAGGTTGTAAACCCCGGAATTCTCAGTAGCTAGAAAACCCCAGGAGTTGGAACGAAACCCTAACCCGATCAGATTGAGTTTAGTGAATGAGCCTAGGAACCCTAAATCCGGCTTTCCTTCGGTTTCATAGTAAAATAAATATTTGGAGTAAATGAATTTGAATTGTTGTTCCAAAGTACATTTCAAACCTTTGAAAGTTTTAAATTCGGGAATTTTTCAATTCCGGGCCTTCCCGAGCCCAATTACGGAAAAGCGTGCCCCGGGCCACGGATTCAGAAAAATATTCCGGAATATTCATTAGAACCGTAATTTTATAAGGATTCCAAAAATATCAATTTCATAATTTTCCGAGCTATAAAGATTACAGTTATAGCTTTTCCCGTGTTTTCGGAACAACCGGTAAAGTAGATGTCTTGTCTACTATTCACAAGTACAACCTACACTACACACTACCCATACCCTATTCTTACATCCTTACAACTACTCATTTCAATTTTCTTTTCCAAGAAAATTTGTCTCTTTAATAATTATTACATTTATTACATTTTCATTTACTAAATTACAAAAAAATCAAATTTTAAACACACACACACTCCATGCATGAAGTGGCCGGCGCCCCTCCCTCTTATTTCCCCTCAATTGTATTATTTTTACTTCATTTTTATTAACTAAACCCTAATTCCCTTAGTATATATACTAAATGTTCTCTCTCTCTCTTCATTTTCTTCTCATTTGAACTTTTGAAAAAGAGAAAAACTCTCTTCTTTTTCCCTTTTGTGCCGTGAGCTTCTTCCTCTCCCCATCCTCACTTTCCAACTTTGCTTCTTCTCTTTTTCACTTCAAGACTCTATTGGTATGTGTATTTAAGCTTTGTTCCTTCCAATCCTTGTAATGGCAAAGCTATGTCTTGTGTGTTTTCTCATTTAATCCCAATGAGCTCATGCTAGGGACATGAAAACACATAAACAAGAATATCAAGCCATCACAAGACATGGATCTAGTGTTTAGATGAGCTTATGTTAAGATCTCACCTTGTTCATGCATGTAAAGTAGTGATCTTGCATATATATTGTTATTCATGTCATGAGATCCATGATTTATGCATCATACTTAGTAGATCTAAAGTTTAGCTAGCCACATTGTCATTTACATGTATGATCATAGAGCTTTTCATTTTCATGCATTGATGACCACAAAAATGTAGTCTTGTTCATATATAGTGATGATAGATAGTATATCTTGACATGTAGAAGGCAAGACCATTGAAAAAGGAAAGACTTTGTTATATATGGAAAGTTGAAAATTCGGATGAAATGGAAACCCTACCCTAAAGACCTCCAAAATCTTTTTAAACTTATATTTCATAAGAAAAATGAAGGGTATGTGTAATAGACATGTTGAAGGAATTATTTTCATGAGTTTAGATGAGTTAGGCATAATAAAAATAAGAAAAACAAGAGGTGAAGTTAGAAGTGGAAAGTGTTGACTTTGATTGTGAAGTCAAATTCGTAACTTTGTGTGATGCCTAAATAAACACTTAGTATTTAAGTCTAAAATGAATGTTTTATAAGCTAAATGAAGTCCTTAGATAATGTATACATTGAAGCCCCAATTTTTAATGCATTAGACTAGATTTCCCTTAAGAAAAATGTAAGAAAAGAAAATTTGGAAAATTCGGATTTTTACAACTAGCTTATTTGAAAACATGTTTACCAAATGAAAAATGTGAAATTTTGTGCATGAATGGAGGCCATGACTATTATAGACTTTGAGAACCTATTTTTAGTTAAATAATAAGTAGATTACAAGATTAAAAACCAAGAAACCCTAAGGAGTATAATGTGGGAGAATAACTTCTTAGAATTAGCCTTTATGAAACTTTCCCCAACACTTAGGAGTTCCTAAAAGTTTATTACTACAAAAATCATCATGACCATGCACAAGTTGAGTTCACTACATGGCATACACATTAGTAGTTCGTTCCTAAATCATTCATGCATGAATCACTAACTAGGAACATTTCTTAGCAAAAGCAAAGCACATTTTCAAAGATGGAACAATTGCGGGACAGAACTGATCCCACTGTTCCGTGACCCTATTATTTTCAAAACTTGGATTTAATACTTGAATTAGATAGATCTTTCGAAGTAGATGAAGATCGATATAAAGTTTGCGAAATTCCGAGTTAAAATGACCAAGTTATGGCCGTTTTAAGTCGGAACTTCCAAATATAGCGAGAAATCCGAATTCAACTAGTATAGATGTATAGTTTGATTTAATTACATGGTGAGAATCTCATAGGGATTACTCTTGATTGGTAGGTGATTCCGAGCAGGACGACTCTCTACCACCCGATTATTACTATTAAGGAGTTTGGTGACCCATGGCCGAGTGAGTTACTTCCACTCTCAATTAATGCTTGTGAATGTAATGTAGTGGCACTAGTGATGTAGGCAAAGATAAAAGAAATTGTACAAGCATGATGGGGTATGCGGGAAATTATTTGTGTTGTGAATTGTTGATATGTGAAATGGAACTTAAAGCATATCGAAACCGGTGTTAAGATATTGATTGTTTATCTAGAATCATATGAAGAATGTCTGAGTATACTTGTTGGTCACCTAAAAGAATCGAATTAATGACTATTCGACTCCGACTATAACTGAGTTCATTCATGTCACAATGGGGTTGGAGCATTTGCATAGGTTAGTTTTTCGTGATCCATAAAACGAATGTGAGGTTAATCGTGATCCATAAAACGAATGTGAGGTTAATCGTGATCCATAAAACGAGCTTTTAATCAGTTGACCGTGAGCTTAAACGGCGTTGTACCGCAGGATTCGTTAATCTGCTAACCCGGGATGGAGGGCGCAAGTCCATCCACATATGATTTCCGGTTGGTCATATGTTTGTTGATTTCATTTGTATGGTGCATACACTTGCTTGAATAAACACTTGCTTGATTGATTGTATCTAATTGCGTTATGGAAGTATTACTCACTAAGCTAGTTAGCTTACGCCCCGATAGTGTTTATCTTTTGCAGCATGAGTTTATATGGCTTAGGCCAAGGCAAGCTACAGCGCAGGTACCGGAGATAGGAGTTTCCCATAGAAGTTTGATTCATTTCTTTTGTATAGACTTCCATTGGAAACTAAGGACTCTGGATGACTGTAATAGACTGTTATTCTTTTGGGGGAATGCCCCTTAGATTTTGTAAACCTTAAAGATTTATGCGTTTTGATTTATTACCTATGGCTAATGAATGCCCTGTTAAACTGTTAAACTCCATTTGTTGAAGTATTCTATTGTCGTAAGGGAACGCTTTACATCTACTTAAGACTCCCGAAGGCTCCGGTTAGGGAACTCGGGATTCTTACTTAGTATGTGGCGGACTGTTACGTTTAGGATACCCTACGGGGCGTGACAAGTGTCAAGTGGTATGGTACCCATATAAGATACTATGTAGCTCATCTGCCCATCTACCACCTTGTCGATCTACCTTGGCCTTTAGGCTCTACGTGATGGTTTTGTTGACGGCTTCGACTTAGCCATTAGCATGTAGGTGTGCGATGGAAGTATAGTGTGGTGTAATGTTGCATTTGGTGCAAAATCTTTGATTTTTTTGGACTTGAACTACCTCCCATTGTCCATGATTATGGAGTGTGGAACCTCGAACCTAACAATGACGTTGGTATAGATAAAGCGTTGAACATTTGTGTCTGTGACTTTCGCTATCGCTTTTGCCTCCACCTATTTCGTAAAGTAACCACATCCCACTATTATGAATTTCCTCTAGCCTGTAGATGGGGGAAAAGGTTTGAGTATGTTTAGTCCCCACATGGCAAATGGCTACGAGTTGGTAAGGCAGAGAAAGTTAGCACTTAGGGTGTAGGTTATGGGAGAGATATTTTGGCATCGCTTGTATCGCTACACAATTTTTTTTTGCATTGGTCTTCATAGTTAGCCAAAAGTAGCCAGCTCGCACAACTCGGGTATGCAATGATTGAGCTTTGACTCGATTGCTTTGCCAGCATGGAGCTCTTTAAGAACTTGTTGTCTATCTTGTGTTTGTAAACATTGGAGAAGGGGGAAGCTGAAACCCCTTTTTATCCAAAATCCCATTGATAAGGGTATAGTTGGCTACTTTGTACATCAATTTCTTGGCTTCTACTTTGTTCGAGGGAAGAGTGTCATCCTTGAGGTAGTTTTCTATTGGTGTCATCTAGCTCAGAGGTGAGGCCTCATTCTGCAGGTCCAGTACCTTGTGTGGTCATATCACTATAGACTTTTCAGGCAGGAACTCGATGAATATCTATAAACCCCCAAATTTTTTGAATCGGTTTATCCTAAAACCCTAATCTGTAAGTCAACCGGAACTCTAAAGTCAACAAAACCCTAGTTATACATAATAGCTTAAGTCCGGCAATCCCGAATAAGCAACTTGGTAAAAGTAAGTAGGAATTTAGAATATAGAATAATGCGTAATTACCTAAGGAAGCCTAAAAAGATCAGATTAGTAAAATCGCGACTCGTTTCGAACTCGATCGGATACAATTCTTGAAAAACGTGTCTCGGAGCTTGGAATAGTAAAAATATTCTGAATATATCGTTAAACTCGTAAAAATATAAGGTTTTCAAAAATATCAGTTTTATAATTTTTCGGTAAGTAAAAATAACAGATATTGCAATTATACGCGTATTTTCTTACTACCGATACTTTATTAGTCATATCTACTTTATATTATACTATTCACTACTATTCTACACTATTCTTTTATATCTACTTTTTTCTTACACCTACTCTTACAAACACCATAACCTATAACCTTTACTTTTTACCTTTCTCATAACTTTATTTCACATCTACCTTACTTATTACTTCATTTAATCAACAAAAATACTAAACAAAACACACTCTCTCCCTCCTACACTATGGCCGGCGCACCCCCTCCCCCCCAGCCTCTCTCTTTCTCAATTTTCTTTTATTTTAATCGCACAAAAATCACTTCACATTTTCCTATAAATACCCCCCTCCTCTTTCACTTCTTTCACATATTTACTACTTACAAATTCTCTACAAAACTCTCTCAAATTCTCCTCTCAAAACTCTCTCCAAATATCTTCCCAAAACTCTCTCAAAATAATCTCAAACCACTTTCTACCTACACGAAAACCAAAACCACATAATACTACAAAAATCTTCTTTAGGTAAGCTTTCTTATTATTTTCCTTCTCCTCATGTCATATAACTTTACATGACCATGGTGTGAGTTTCCAAAGACTAAGTGTTATGGAAGTTACATTATGTTCATGTATTGTTCTTGTTCATGAAAATCTATTTATGTTTATATTATTGTTATTATATCTAAGTATTATTATGTATCTATATAAATATATACATATTCTTTAGAGCATATAAGCTCATTTGCAATTTATTTATTTTCATGCAATTTATTTATTTATTCCATTGTATTTTAAGACTAGTCTCTAGTTTTAGACTTGTCCTCATCAAGTCAAAACAAATTTTTCTTTCTTTCATTTTATTTTTCTTTTGGGACTAGTCCACTTCTTAGTCCCGGGAGCCTTGAAGAAGCTAAGACTCCTAATACTTGACCTTATTTAATATTTATGTTATTTTTGCTTGTTATTATTATTTCTCATAAATCATGCCCATTAAAAGTGTTGTCCAAATTTTCCAAACTCTAAGAATACTTGATAAAAAGGAGAGTTTGTCATTTAATAATAGTTTTATATGAAATTTAAAAGCTATGGTTTAACAAAAGTAAAAGTTATTCCTTTCCAAATTTTAAGAAGAACTCACTACAATTTTTTAAATTATTCTTGTTTTAAAAAGCCTTTCTATATCACTTTGTTTTTCAAAGAGAAAAATGATTTTAATACAAAAATGATTTTTATAAGAACATGACATAACGAAAACGTTAGGAGCAAGAAGTAAGAATTTTCAAGTTTAGATCTTTTCAAATAAATAGTCAAAGAAAGATTATGTAGAACATAAATAGGAAGAGTAGCACTTAGAAGAAGAAGAAAATTTCTTTTCGAAAAGTTAATTAGGAAAAATATAACAAGTCAATCATAAAACAATTCTTTGAAAATAAAAAGGAATCAAAATATTCATTCCAAAACAATTTACAAAATGAATTTCTTGTAAACTATAGTTTTCTAAACTTTTAATTGATATTTTTTTACTCAAGAAACATGAATGGATGAAAAACATGTGAGCATGAATAAAATATGAGCTAAGTAACTATAAAAAGAGAATTTTTCAACTATATAGATAACTAAGTATTTATCAAACAAATTTTGAATGATTGAACCAAAATTGTTTTTGAGTTAGAAAATTCATGATGAATTTTATCACCACTGTTTTGAGGCCTATATGATCTAGTTTGATAAAAATAGTTTTGGAAATAGGTAGATCTTTTCGAGTAGGTAGAAATCGATATATTATATGCGCAATTTCGAGTTAAAATGACCAAGTTATAACCAATTTAAATTGGAATTCTCCTTTATACGAACTTTAACGTTCTCATGACATTGTTTTGTCAAACTTTAAGAAAATCATCAAGAAATACTTATCTTGGGTATTTTCTTTGGCTAGGTTATTCCGAGAAAGGATACTTATACCTCGAAGACTATTTCGATTAGGAGGATTGTGTGAACGACTCATCCGCTAGAGAAATCATCGTCATGGCATCGTGAGTTTATTTCCTTAAAATGCTATACTTGTTGTGCTTGTAATTTAGTTGCATTAGAATTAGGAAAAGACAAATGGATATGTATGTAAAATAATTCTTTGAAAGAATCCTAAGAATATCGAGGCTAGAATTGATTTAATGTTTGTTTTAGTGTAATACTTGATTTGTATGAGATTCTTTGATCGCCTTAAATCTGATAATAATAATGTTATGATATCATAAATAAATGGATTCATGCATACCATGAAGTGAGTCACATTGCATTGGGTTATTATCTTTGGGTGAGAAGGATAGTAAGCTCAGATCGAAAGCAACACTTGGCGGAGTGACCGAAAGCGATTGTTTGGCAATATTATGTAAACCCCGGAAATTTTCCACAATAGTACACGACTCTAAAGTAGAATGTATGAACTAGTTAATAGACTTAGATTCTAATCAAAGTCTAGGAATAGATCAATACCTGGAATTTGGTTAGATAAAGGATTTAGAAATCGAATAAAGAATTTCTTTAACCCTAGTTGATACCAAAAACGAGATTTCATATCATGAACTGATACTTCAAGAAATGATTAAAAGAAAAGATAAATCTCAAACCCAAAATTTGTTTTACAAATAGATCTAAATAGAAAAATATAAATATAGAGATTAAATGATTGCTTTTGAACTCGACAATGATTTGAGACTAGAACAATGAGTAGTAATGAGCTTAGATTTGGATCTAAATCTTAAATTCAAAATTCTTAGATAGTATTAAAAGTTATTAATAAGATTTCTTGATAGGTATTAAAAACTAAAGCTATATATAGTTGTCTCTATATCAAGTGCGATATTAAGTAGATAATTAACTACACTTATAGCTGGAAAACGATAACTTAAAGATAAACCGTTAGGAATATAAATACACAATGAAAATGAAAACTGTTGTATAACTCAAGATCTAAACTCCAAATAAATAAATGAATCATGCTATTGTCCTAACTCGAGTTTTCTTAAGCTATTGGAGCTTAAATAAAAAATTGACCGAATAAGCTTAAGAAACCTTAATCGCGAGAGATAAAATTCTACAAATAATTAATCAGGTAAATATAAAACTTAAAATTGTATTATTTGATAATCTAAGTATTTTGTATAATCCTGTAAACATATTCTTGTACAAAAACTCTCAAATATTAGCTAATTTGTACTCGTATAACTTGTTAAACTATCCTAAAACTAGTTGAATAATTAACTAATATATTATTTATATATAAGTTTTTGGCTGCAATTTGGCTTGGAAAGTAACGAAAGAAGAGGAGCCGGAATTTGATCAATAATTTACCCAAAATAGTCAACAAGAATAAACTCCATAACCAACCAAGGATTGCTAAGTAAGCCATTCATTAATTAACATGAAAACAACAGATCAGATGTGGTTAAATGCAGGAGAAATTCGAAGGAAATTCGGAGAAGATACAGCTGCTAACTCCTCTCTTCTTCCTTCTATATGTATGTGTTTAATACTTATAATGAAAAACAAACAACCTTTATTATTTCTCAAACTTTCCAGAACGAAATTACTCCTAAATAGTAACAAAAACAAACTGAAAACAGAAATCAAACCATTCGAATCACCCAAGTTCGGATCAAAAGAAAAACAATACCAAAAATAATTGGAAACGAGTTCAAAGGTAAGTTGAAGTAATTCGAATGATTTTCTTTTAAATTTAAGGATTAGAACCGACTTTTGATAATCATAGGAACATAATCAACACAAAAAACAAGCCTCGAGTTTCATCGGATCGGCTCAATCGAGGTAAATCCTAAACTGTCACGTCTTAAAGTGCGCCCTATACGTGACAGTCTGCCACACTCAACATTTAAACTCAACTAAGGCAACCTTAGTCTTTCCATGAGTTTGAACAGGGTGTAAGGCTCACTCTCAACATACATAGACCATACTTTGCTTTGTAGTAGCTTAAGGAGACATACATAGCAGCAAGAACGTAAATCATGACCGTCTTACAGGGAATTACTCTATTACATGAATTAGGGGGCATACCCCTGATAACAATGCTAAGAATTCTCAAGCTCACAAAATTCCTTATATTATCCTTCAGACACTGGTTCCAGGAAACAGGATTAGAAGTCCATTTCTAGTTTTAGGTCTCGGCCTTAACAAAAACTCCTCAACCTCTAAGAGTTGTACCTGATGTCCATAGGTCCTCGGAGATAGCCAAAGGTATTCATACTGCAACAGGAAAACTATTGGGGTATAAGCTATGTCACGCCCCAAAGTGTGCCCTACACGTGACAGTCCACCACACTCAACATTTAATCTCAAGTAAGACAATCCTAGTCTCCCATGAGCTTAAACATCGAGTGTAAGGCTCGCTCTCAACATTTATAGATCATACTTTGCTTCGTAGTAGCTTAAAGAGATATATACAGCAGCAAGAATGTAAACCATAATATAAAACTTAAATCGTCATACAGGAATTATTATATTACATGATCTAGGGGGCATACCCCCGATAACACCAGTTACCAATTCTCAATCCCCACATTTCCTTACATTGCCCTTCAATTACCGATTCGGAAAACGGAATTAGATTCCATTTCTAACCTTTAGACCCCGACCTCATCAAAAGCTCCTTAATATCTAAGAGCCGTACCTGGTGTCCACGGGTCCTCGGAGAAAGCCAAAGGTACTCATACTGCAACAGGAAACTATAGGGGTATAAGCTACACTAGCTTAGTGAGTGGAACTTCCGAATTACAATAAACACAACACATTCAACCGAGTAATTAAGCAACCAAGTGAAATGCATCAACAAGTGAGTTTAGCAAACATATGACCAGCCGGAAATCATATGTGGATGGACTTGCGCCCTCCATCCCGGGTTAGCAGATTTACGAATCCTGCGGTACGACGCCGTTTAAGCTCACGGTCAACTGATAATATTTCGTTTTATGGATCACGATTAACCAACAAGTATTCGTTTTATGGATCACGAAAAACCAACCAATGCTAATGCTCCATCCCCATCGTGTTATGAATGAATCCAATTACAATTGAGTCAAATATTCATTAATTCGATTCTTTCAGGTGGCCAACAATTATTCGCAGACATTCAGTATAACACACTAGACAATCAATCCATAGCTTAAACCCGGTTTCGATATTTCTTAAGGTCCGTTTCACACATCAACAACAGACAATATATAAATCCCATATAACCCCATCATACATAATTTTCCTTTTTATCTTCACCTAACAACTAGTGCGACTATTATTACAATCACAAGCAATAATTGAAATCGGAAGGGGAACTCACTCGGCCATGGTACGCCGGTCTCTTAGTGACGATGGTCGGGTGATACGGTATTGTCGTACTCGGGTTCACCTACCAAATAAAGATAGCCTAATGAGAATCTCATCACTAAACTAATTCAAACTATGTATCTATACATCACAAAATCGGAATTCTCGCTATTTGCGGAAGTTCCAACTTAAAACGGCCATAACTCGGTCATTTTAACTCGGAATTTCGCAAATTTTATATCGATCTCTATCTACTTCGAAAGATCTATCTATTTCTAGTATTATTTTCAAGTTTTGAAAATAGTAAGGCCACGGAACAGTGGGATCAGTTCTGTTCTGTCACTTTCCCGATTTCGAAAAATTGTTTTGCTTTTGATAAAAATGTTCCTAGTTGATGATTCATGCATGAATGGTATGGGAATGAATTACTAATATGAATGCCATGTGATGGACTTAATATATGCATGGTCATAATGATTTTGTGATAATAAACTCTTATGAACTCTCAAGTGTTGGAAATTCCCATAAAGATTATTTCTAAGAAGCTATTTTTCCACATTATACTCCTTAGGGTTTCCTTGACTTTTAATCTTGTAATCCACTTATTATTTAACTAAAAATAAGTTCTCAAGGTCTATATTAATCATGGCCTCCATTCATGCATAGAAATTCCCATTTTTCATTTGGTAAACATGTCTTTGAACTAGCTTTTTGTAAAAATCCGAATTTTCTAAATTTCATTTTCTTGCATTTTTCTTAAGGGAAAACTTGTTTAATGCATTAAAAATTGAAGCTCCAATATGTATATTATCTAAGGACTCCATTTAGCTTATAATACATCCAATTTAGACTTAAATACCAAGTGTTCTTGTAGGCATGAACCTAAGTTACGAATTTTAACCATTGATCAACATTCCAACATTTCTCATTCTAACTCCACTACTTGTTTTACATTCCTATCATGCCTAAACTCATCTAAGCTTATAAAGATCATTCCTTCAATATACCTATTACACATACCCTTCATTTTTCTTATGAAACATGAGTTTAAAAATGATTTTGGTGGCTTTCAAACTAGGGTTTCCATTTCATCCGAATTTCCAACATCTCATATTTAACAAAACCTTTCTTTTTCCAATATTCTTGCTTCCCATGTGTGAAGATCTATTATCTAACTTCTCTATACATGAACAAGACTACATTTTTATGATCATCAAGCATAGAAAACAAAAATAACTCTATGATCATGCATGTAAATGACAATGTGGGTATCTAAACTTTAGATCTACTAAGTATGATGTATAAATCATGGATCTCATGGCATGAACAACAATATGTGTGCAAGATCTCTATTTCATATGCATGAACAAGTGGTTATTCCAACAAAAACTCATTCAAAGGCTAGATCCACTTCTTGAGATGGCTTGAGATTCTTGTAGTGTGTTTTCATGTCCCTTGCTCATGCTCATTGGGATTTAGATGAGAAAACACACAAGAATAATCTTGCCATAACAAGATTTAGGATGAACAAAGCTTAAGATCAACCTACCAATGGAGGATCAAAGGAGAAATGAAGAAGACTTGTGTTGAAATTGAAAGGGAAGAGGGAGGGGGAAGCTCTCGGCCACTAGAGGGGAAAAGAGAGTGTTTTTACTCTTTACAAATTTTAAAACAAGAAGAAATGAGGAGAGAGAGAGAATAATATGTATATATATGAAGGCATTAGGGTTTTGGTTGAATAAAGGTAACAAAAATAAAACAAAAGAGAGGGAAATATGGGGGAGGGGCGCCGGCCATAGGGGGGGCGATTGTGTGTGTGTGTGTTGAATTTTGAAAATTGTATTTTGTGTAATAAAATGTAATATTTGTGTTAATTAATTAGGAAACAAAATTTCTTGGAAAAGAAAATTGTAATGAGTAGTTGTAAGGATGTAAGAATAGGGTATGGGTAGTGTGTAGTGTAGGTTGTACTTGTGAATAGTAGACAAGACATCTACTTTACCGGTTGTCGAAAACACGGGAAAAGCTATAACTGTAATTTTTATAGCTCGGAAAATTAAAATTGATATTTTTGGAATCCTTATAAAATTACGGTTCTAATGGAATATTCCGGAACATTTTTCTGAATCCGTGGTCCGGGGCACGCTTTTCCGTAATTGAGCTCGGGAAGGCTCGGAATTGAAAATTTCCCGAAATTGGAACTTTTAGGGGTTTAGAATATGCTTTAGAACAATAATTCATGTTCATTTACTTTATAAAACTCCTTTTATCATGAAATCGATGAAAAGCCGGATCTAGGGTTTATAGGCTCCTCTCACTAAGCTGGAATCGGACCGATATAGGGTTTCGTTCTCCGGTTTCCAAAGTTCGTCCGATTACTATACTATCACTAGGAGAACTTGGGTATACCTTATAATAATAATAATAATAATATCAACAATTTAGGGAACTAATAATATTAATCGTACTGAAAAACTCACTAATTACTAGTAGCAACGAAATACGAATAAACTGTAAGATCAGATAATTCTAGCTATTTGAAAATTTGTAAAACTAATAGCTTAGAGGTCCTTTAGAAATATAATTCTAAAGGCACTAGTAACATGTTCTCAACATTTGCATCCCCAGGGCTCGCTTTTCGAAACTGGCACCTGATCAGATTGGAATAGGTCGGAATTTCACTGATCTCACCTTTCCAGGGTATCCTATACTTAATACGAACCAATTACACTTTTTCTCTTGTTCCAACTCCTGGGTTTAGGAACACGAGATTGTCGGATCTAGGTTACTGAGTTTCTTGAGAGCTTTGAAGACTCAGGTTTCCCGGTTAACCTTCCGGTTTACACTATTGTCAACACAAGAACCGATATTTCACACTTATATGGCTTGTCTGATTGGTGAGTTTTATTTTAAGGTCCACTCTCATAAGTATCAAATATCTCACCACATTCTCGAATTCTTTTGGATCGAGTTTTATTCCCGAAGCCAGTCACTATTCACTCCTTAACAATTTGTCTTAGGGCTATATTTTATCCGGATTTATAAGTCGGAGTTAAATAGGAAGTTTATCGTACATAAAGGTTTCAGAACAGAAGTATTTTAAGTTGCTATTTTATTTCTGAGATTTCTTATTTTCCTCACAATTCAGAATTTTCCGGATTCGTTCGGAGTTTGGGACTTGTCAAAGTTCGGTTTTAACTCGGAGTGACTTTCAGGGTTTTATTTCCTAAGTTCATCTTTAGAATTATTTGTTGAAATTTTCCAGGGCTTACATCCTATGCTAACTTAGTGAGTGAAGACTTCCGAATCACAATTAATACAAAACATTCAAGCAAGTAATTAATCAACCAAGTGAAATGCATCAAACGAGTGAGTTCAACAAACATATGACCAGCCGGAAATCATATGTGGATGGACTTGCGCCCTCTATCCCAGGTTAGCAGATTTAGGAATCCTGCGGTACAACGCCGCTTAAGCTCACGGTCAACTGAACAACAATTCGTTTTATGGATCACGATTAACTAACATATATTCGTTTTATGGATCACGATTAACCAACATATATTCATTTTATGGATCACGATTAACCAACATATATTCGTTTTATGGATCACGAAAAACCAACAAATGCTAATGCTCCATCACCGTCGTGATATGAATGAGTTTAATTATAATTGAGGTCCAATAATAGATTAATCCAGTTCTTTTAGGTGACCAATCAATATTCGCAGACAATCAATTATAACTCCTCGCGATACAAGCAGTAGCTTAACACCCGGTTTTGATATTCTTTAATTTCAACTTCATATATCAACAGCAGACAAGTATATAATTCCCATATACCCCATCATGCATAATCATTTTTATCTTTGCCTAAACAACTAATGCCACTATTGTTACAATCACAAGCAATAATTGAGAGCGGAAGTAATACTCACTTGGCCATGGTACGTTGGTCTCTTAACAACGGTAGTCGAGTGATGGGGTATTGTCGTACTCGGATCACCTACCAAATAAAAATAGCCTAATAAGAATTTCATCACTCAACTAATTCAATCTATGCATCTAAACTAATCAAAGTCGTGATTCTCGCTACTTGCAGAAGTTCCAACTTAAAACGGCCATAACTTAGTCATTTTAACTCGGAATTTCGCAAATTTTACATCGATTTCTATCTACTTCGAAAGATATACCTATTTCTAATATTATTTTCAAGTTTTGAAAATATTAAGGTCACGGAAAAGAGGGATCAGATCTGTTCTGTAACGTTTCCGGTTCCGAAAAATTGTTTCGCAATCGGTAAAAATGTTTCTAGTTGATGATTCATGTATAGATGGTATATGAATGAATTCCTAGTATGAATATCATATAATGAGCTCAATATATGCATGGTCTTGATGATTTTTGATGATGAACTCTTATGAACACCTAATTATTATGAAACTACATAATGGTCACTTCTTAAAATTCTATTCTTTCCAACTTTACATTCCCTAGTGTTTTTTGGCTTTTATTCTTGGAATTTGCTCGTTATCTAAATAAAAGTGAGTTCTTAACATCTATACTATCCATGACCTTCATTTATGCATAGAAATTCGCATTTTTCACTTGGTAAATGTGTTTTTAATCAAACTTTTCACAAAAATCCGAATTTTGGAAATTTTCTTTCCTTGCATTTTTCCTATGAGAAAACTTGTTTAATGCATTAAAATTGAAGCTTTATTATATCTATTGTCTAAAGACTTCATTTAACTCATAAAACATGCAATTTGAGCTTGGACACTAAGTGTTTATATAGGCATTATCCCGAAATACGAATTTAGCAATTTAATCAGTATCTCAAAATTTTCCATTCTAACTCCCCTATTTGTTTCACATATTACTCATGCCTAAACTCATTCAAACTTGTAAAAATCATTCCTTAAATATACCCATTACATATACCCTTTTTTTTCATGAAAAATATAAGTTTCAAAGTGGTTTCAAGGGTTTTTAGAATAGGTTTAAAAAATCATACGAATATTCTTTTGAACTTTTCTAACAAAAATCTTTTCTTTTCAAGTTCTTTGCCTTGTTTTCATAAAGATCTACCAACTAACATGTTTATACATACACAAGACCAAGCTCTTATGAACATCAATGCATGAAAACATAAAATATGCATGTGAACATGAATGTCAAGGAAAACATGAGTGTCTAAACACTAGATCTACAACTTATAGTGCATGAATCATGAGTTTCATGGCATGAACATAACTTTCTATGCTAGATCTCCACTTTACATGCATGAACAAAATGATATTCCAACAAAACTCTTTTAAACACTAGATCCACTTCTTGTGATGGCTTGATATTCTTGTATTAGTATTTTCATGTACCTAGCATAAGCTCATTGGGATTAAAAGTGAAAAACACTCAAGAATAGTCTTGCCATTACAAGATTTATGAATAACAAAGCTTGGAATCATCATCTAATGGATGATTTGAAGAAGAAAAGGAGATGAAATAAATTTGTGGAGGTGTGTGTGTGTCACGACAACTATAGGAGAAGAAGGAGAGGGTTTTCAACCTTTCAAAGATTTAGAAGAGTGAAAATGAAGAGAGAGAATAGAAGATGAGTTTATAAATCATGTGCATTAGGGTTTATTTGTAATAAAATAAGTAAAATAAAACAAATTGGAGGGAATTGGGGAGGGGAATGCGCCGGCCAAGTATAGGGGAGGGAGAGAGAAAATTGAATTTTTGATAAAATTTGTAATTTTATGTAATAAAATGTAATAATTTATTAAGAAACAAAATTTCTTGGAAAATAAAATTGTAATGAGTAGTTGTAAGAATGTAAGAATAGGTATGGGTAGTGTATAGTGTAGGTTGTACTTGTAAATAGTAGACAAGACATCTATTTTATTTGTTATAAAGAAAATACGGGAAAATGGCTATAATTGTAATTTTTATACCCGAAAATTATAAAATTGATATTTTTGAAATCCTTATAAAATTACGGTTCTAATGAATATTCAATATTTTTCTAAGTTTGTGGTTCCGGGCACATTTTTCGTAATTGAGCTCGGAAGGCCCGGAATTGCAAATTCCCGAATTTAAAATTTTAGGTTTAAAATATACTTTAAAACAATATATTCATTTACTTTATAAAACTTCTTTTGTCATGAAACCGAAGAAGAAAACGGATCTAGGTTTCTAAGCTCCTCACTAACTTGAACAGACCGATATAGGGTTTCGTTCTCTGGTTTCGAAATTTATCCGATCACTAGGAGAACTAGGGTATATATTATAAGAATAATAATAAAAATTGGGTAATGAATAATAGTAAATCTTGGAAGACTCACTAATTACGGTGTAATGAAATACAATTAAATTTGCAAAATCAGATAATTCTAGCTATTTGAAAATTTGTAAAACTAATAATTTAGGATCCTTATAGAAATATGAGTCTAACGGCATTAATAACATATTTTTAACATTTCGAATCCCAAGGCGCGCTTTTCGAAGTTGGCACCTGATCGGATTGGAGTAGGTCAAAAACTCGTTGATCTCATCCTTTAGAGCATCCTAGGCTTAATACGAACTAATTACACCTTTTCCTTTTATTCCGACTCCTTTGTTTAGGAACATGGGATTGCCGGATCTAGACTACGGAGTTCTTGGGAGTTTCAGGGGCTTAGGTTTCCCGGTTGACTTTCCGGTTTACACCTTTGCCAATTTAGAAACTGGTATTTTATACTTAAATGACATATCTGATTGGTGAGATTTATTTTAAGGTCGATTTTCATAAGTATTTAATATCTCACAATGTTCTCAGAATTCTTTGGATTGAGTTTTATTCCCGATGGTTAATCACTATTCACTTTCTTAACAATTTGTTTTAGGGCTCTATTTTATCCAAATTTATAAGTTGGAGTTAAATATAAAATTTTTCGTACGTAGAGGTTTTAGAATGGAAGTATATTGAGTTGCTATTTTATTTCTGAGGTTTCTTATTTTTCTCACGATTCAGAAATTTCCGGATTCGTTCGGAATTTGGGACTTGTCGAAGTTCAGTTTTAATTCGGAGTGACTTTCAGGGTTTTATTTTCAAGGTTCATCTTTAGACTCATTTACTGAAATTTTCCAGGGCTTACATCCTCCCCACCTTTGAGAAAGTTTTGTCCATAAAACTTGTTACGTATATATCGTTTATTGAGGAAGGATTGTAAATTTCGAGTTATGTCTCTAGCACCGGTTTATGCTTTGGTTCATGCCATTTCTAGATTTTGTATGATAGATATTCTTCGAATTATAGCACATACAAATTAATAAGAATTGACTCAGCGATTCCAACCTTCACTCACACGACTCTTTTGAAAATGACACAGACCTGACTCCTGACCATAGACGACTTGCCTCGAAGTACTCTAAACGACTCATGTCAACACGACCTTACGCGACACTACTACCTTGACCAATGAAGGTTGTGGATTTGCTTTTCCCATTCTTACATAACTGTATATACAATATTGTACTTTGAGATTCATATTTCTCTAATTAATCGAGGTCACCATGCTTTAAACTCTTTATGATCCTAATTATCTTGATGGATGTGAAATCAAAAGATCTCATTCCTTTATTGTAAAATTTTCTTACGAAGATTTTAGGTTTGCTGCGATTCCAAGTTTTACGTCACGTTCTTGATAGGTTTTTGATCTTTTAGAATTCTCCATGTACAAGAAATTATATGAGGGGTGTCTTGGAATTCATTAAATCAATTGAGTTTTGTTCTTGTTTCCATCATTGGCTCATTCTAGCTTTTAATAGTCTCAGGTTCTCCTATTTTTGGTCCAGCCATTTAATCCGAGGGAATTCCTATCAATCTATCTCCTGGGTCTTAGTGGCAGGAAAGAATGGGTGGTATCCTAACGGTACTGCGTGAATCCAATGTCGAGTTGTATCTTTGATCCCGCTCCCTTTTCACAACAAAGGACTCTGGCTTCTCATCATTAACCTCCCCCTGAATTACATGGGTATGGGGGTTGCTTCCCTTCTTATCATACTCTTTCCTTATCTTCCTTGATAGATTCAATGAAGCAGCATGCGGGTTATCCCGTGCAGGGTATGTTTTAGTCGAATGTCTTGTATGTAGAAAGAAGGCATACGGTAGTCATCTTTTGGGAACACTTCTTAGCCTTGTAACTAGGGTCCCCACAAGGTAACACTTGAATGGAAGTCATGGACACTGTGTAGGGTAATGCTTTCCCTTACATTGCCAAACTTGTATCTTATCCAATATTATATCTTTCTCCTTGTTTGGGGTCATCATTCAGGTGAAGTGTTTGGACTTCTCGGCTCAAGTCATTGCAACATAAACTCCAATTCCTTATGATTTCTTTCTTGCCTTCCCCTCCGGACATTTCCTATTATCCGTACCCTCTCTTACAATCCTTGATAATCGCTTGTATTAAGTTCCTCCAATCGAGTCTGAAGGTCTCCTTTCAATCATTAAAAAAAAAAAAACAGTTGTCTTCACAACTTATCTCTTCATCATTTGGCACCTACCATCGCCCCATCGTTCTTATCACATCACCGTCATCTATCGCGTGTTTGGCATATTTTCCTTTTTGAATTCCCTCCTTTATGCTCCGTGTTATCTTATTAGAATGCTGAGCTTCCTTAATTCTTACTAAGGGGGGTTTCATCATCCAATTCGCCATTTCTGACTGAGCGTCTCTTTTTGTAAATTCGATACTTATCCTTCAACTTTTCCCAATAATTCCTTTTGGACTTGTATGCAAGACTTCCACTTTCCTTGTGAGTCTTACAACTTATAACATCAACAACTGTATTCGCTTGAGATTACTTTCCTTAGATCGAAATCTTTGGTTAATTTAAACCATTATCCTATCGTGTGCCTACTCCTTGTGAACAAATACTTGATTCCCTTGTGATCGGCATAGATCTCACACCTCTGCCCATAGAGGTAGCACCCCACGTCTTTAAAGTGAATGCCACTGTGGGTAAACCCAATTCAGGTATAGGGTAGTCCTGGTCATGCGACTTTAACCATCTCGAAGCGTAGGAGGTCACTTTTCCCCCTTGTATTAGTGCACATCCGAGACTATCTCTGATGCATCATCCTGAACTGTGTAGGGTTTCTTAGGAATTGGGTAATATCAATATCGAAGTGGAAATTAGTCCCCGTTTGAGTCCTTGAAGGCCTCGATTCCTCTTTTCTTCTCATGTAAACTCTTCATTCATTTTGGATCCAGGGCTCGGAACCCCTAACAACTTTCTATGGTACCCTATCGAACCTGGAAAAACTTCTTACGTCCTTTGCGGGTTTGGGCAGTTTTCCAAACCATTGTACTTTTATCCTTTCAGGGTTCCCGGATATATATTCCCTCGATACCCTGCGGTCCATAGTGAAAATCCTTCTCAGCCAGAATTCACACGGAGAGAACTTGGTGCATAACTTGCGCTTTCTTAAAGTTTGTAATGCTACGCATAGGTACCATTCATGCTACTCTCGTGCCTATGTGTAGATAAGACTATCATCCATAAAATTTCACATAATTTATCTAGTAAAGGCCTACACGCCTGGCTCATCCAATCCATGAATATAACGGGGACAATTGTCACTTCAATGTCGTCAATTAAGAATTATAACGTTCTTGTATAATTCGAGATGTGGTTTCATGTATGTTCCTTGGCTCGGTGTTTTAACTGAGGGTACCCTGGTCGAGGATCGGTCTTTGAAATGCACTTATCCCTTATAGTTAGTTTAACAGGTCGTCGACCTTAGAAAGCGGATACCTATTCTCAATTGTGACCTCATTTAGATCCCGGAAGTCGACATATCCTTATCTAAGCCATTCAGAAGGACTTGCCTCATCGGTTTCCTACCATACTTGTACTGGTCAAGGGCATGCATAGATGGTCGAATGGACTTAAATGCTCATGTCAATTATCTTAAGGCTATTTGTAGAGCAGCTCAAACATCAGTCAAGGTGGGGTTGGCGGCGTTGTTTTTTTTTTTTTTTTTATTGGGTTCATTTGCCGTGGTTTGTTTTTGACATTTCTTTCTCTACTGCGATTGTATTTCCTTTAAATAACTCAGTGAATAATCTTCTAATAAATCATTAGCTTTTTCTATCAGATTTTGGAATTGCTGGAAGTTCTTATACAAGCGAGTAATTATAAAAGAAAGTATATTTAAGGAACGTGAATAAGGAAATCTTACTTCATGAAAATATAGCTTTTCATTAAAACATAAACTGGGGGGGTGCAAAGGCCCCTACATGGAAATTAAGATCAGGTCATACTAATGCAAACATCATAACAAGCACAAACATGGATGACATCGAAACATCAAACTACTATGACCTATCTTTCAAGGTCGCGACTACAAAATTCAGCTTGGACTTATGGGTCAATCATAGGTCTCGCCCCCTTCTCTAGACGATCAATTCCACTCTTTGTACACTAATCCTTGCCCTTCTTCACCCTCAACTTCTTTAGGACGGGTAACTTCCACACCCTTTGTCTCATCTACCTCTTCTTCTTGGGGTTGGTAGCCAATTTCACTTAGTGGGGGTGGCTGAGCCATGTCGGTGGGTGGAGGTATCACTTCCCCATACACTCCCCACTAGAAGAAGTGACTTTGAGCATCCGCCCGAAGCCAGTCAGTGTGATCTCCCAACAGGTCATGGGCATAAGTAAACAGGTATCCAATTGGGTTCCAGGTTTGGAAATCGGGAAAAGTTGGTCCCCTTTCGTTTCTCAACATAAAGGTAGCTTCCTGTAACATGGGTTCTCCTAACTTATGAACAGCAATCCTTTCCACTGCATAGATCACTTCAAGCTCCACCCAACATTTCTTCCTTATAGGGCAATACTCAATATTCGTCACCACTTTATGCCATTCAATGTTCATTAACCCTCTTTTCCATAAATTAAACATCTCTCGGATTGACCTAGGATGACCAGCTAAAGCAAAGTCTTCGCATAAGACCCTAATTCTCAAACGGTATTCAACCAAGGTTTCATCAGGTTGCTTACGCACTTGCCTTGTCACTTGGCGGGCCTCACCATGAGTAAGTTATTCACAAAAGAAGAAGAATCAGATTCGTAAAACCCATTCTACTCACGCTATTCTTATCTGGCTTTATTTTTATTCTCATCCTACTTTATTCTTCTCAAGTCTATCGGTTAAAGTCATGATTATGGATTCTTAACCATGCTCTGATACCAACTTAAACTGTCACGTCCCAAAGTGTGCCCTACAGTGACAGTCGCCACACTCAACATTTAAACTCAAGTAAGTAACCTTAGTCTTTCCATGAGTTTGAACATGGGTGTAAGGCTCACTCTCAACATATAGACCATACTTTGCTTCGTAGTAGCTTAAGGAGACATACATAGCAGCAAGAATGTAAATCATGACCGTCTTATAGGGAATTATTCTATTACATGAACTAGGGGGCATACCCCCGATAACAATGCTAAGAATTCTCAAGCTCACAAAATTCCTTGTATTATCCTTCAGACACTGGTTCCGGGAAATAGGATTAGAAGTCCATTTCTACTTTTAGGTCTTGGCCTTAACAAAAGCTCCTCAACCTCTAAGAGCTGTACCTGATGTCCACGGGTCCTTGGAGATAGCCAAAGGTATTCATACTGCAACAGGAAACTACTGGGGTATAAGCTACGCTAGCCTAGTGAGTGAAGACTTTCGAATCACAATTAATACAAAACATTCAAGCAAGTAATTAATTAACCAAGTGAAATGCATCAAACGAGTGAGTTCAACAAACATATGACCAGCAAAAAATCATATGTGGATGGACTTGCGCCCTCCATCCCGGGTTAGCAGATTTACAAATCCTGTGGTACGACGTCGTTTAAGCTCACGGTCAACTGAACAACAATTCGTTTTATGGATCATGATTAACCAATATATATTCGTTTTATGGATCACGATTAACCAACATATATTCGTTTTATGGATCACGATTAACCAACATATATTCATTTTATGGATCACAATTAACCAACATATATTCGTTTTATGGATCACGAAAAACCAACAAATGCTAATGCTCCATCCCTGTCATGATATGAATGAGTTCAATTATAATTGAGATCTAATAATAGATTAATCCAATTCTTTTAGGTGACCTATCAATATTTGCAGATAATCAATTATAACTCCTCGCTACACAAGCAGTAGCTTAACACCCGGTTTCGATATTCTTTAAGTTCAACTTCACGTATCAACAGCAAACAAGTATATAATTCCCATATACCCCATCATGCATAATCATTTTTATCTTTGCCTAATCAACTAATGCCACTCTCGTTACAATCACAAGCAATAATTGAGAGCGGAAGTAATACTTACTCGACCATGGTACGCCGGTCTCTTAACAATGGTAGTCGGGTGACAGGGTATCGTCGTACTCGGGATCACCTACCAAATAAAAATAGCCTAATAAGAATTTCATCACTCAACTAATTCAAGCTATGCATCTAAACTAATCAAAGTCGTGATTCTCGTTACTTGCGGAAGTTCCAACTTAAAACGGCCATAACTTGGTCATTTTAACTCGGAATTTCGCAAATTTTATATCCATTTCTATCTACTTCGAAAGATATACCTATTTCTAATATTATTTTCAAGTTTTGAAAATATTAAGGTCACGGAAAAGAGGGATCAGATCTGTTCTACAACGTTTCCGGTTCCGAAAAATTGTTTCGCAATTGGTAAAAATGTTTCTAGTTGATGATTCATGTATAGATGGTATATGAATGAATTCCTAGTATGAATGTCATGTAATGAGCTCAATATATGCATGGTCTTGATGATTTTTGATGATGAACTCTTATGAACACCTAATTATTATGAAACTCCATAATGGTCACTTCTTAAAAATCTATTCTTTCCAACTTTACATTCCTAAGGGTTTTTAGGATTTTATTCTTGGAATTTGCTCGTTATCTAAATAAAAGTGAGTTCTTAACATCTATACTATCCATGACCTTCATTTATGCATAGAAATTCACATTTTTCACTTGGTAAATGTGTTTTTAAACAAGCTTTTCACAAAAATCCGAATTTTGGAAATTTTCTTTCCTTGCATTTTTCCTATGAGAAAACTTGTCTAATGCATTAAAAATTGAAGCTTTATTATATCTATTGTCTAAAGACTTCATTTAACTCATAAAACATGCAATTTAAGCTTGGACACTAAGTGTTTATGTAGGCATTATCCCGAAATACGAATTTAGCAATTTAATCAGTATCTCAAAATTTTCCATTCTAACTCCCCTATTTGTTTTACATATTACTCATGCCTAAACTCATTCAAACTTGTAAAAATCATTCCTTAAATATACCCATTACATATACCCTTATTTTTTCATGATAAATATAAGTTTCAAAGTGGTTTTAAGGGTTTTTAGAATAGGTTTCAAAAATCATACGAATATTCCTTTGAACTTTTCTAACAAAAATCTTTTCTTTTCCAGTTCTTTGCCTTGTTTTCATAAAGATCTACCAACTAACATGTTTATACATACACAAGGCCAAGCTCTTATGAACATCAACGCATGCAAACACAAAATATGCATGTGAACATGAATGTCAAGGAAAACATGAGTGTCTAAACACTAGATCTACAACTTATAGTGCATGAATCATGAGTTTCATGGCATGAACATAACTTTCTATGCTAGATCTCCACTTTACATGCATGAACAAAATGATATTCCAACAAAACTCTTTTAAACACTAGATCCACTTCTTGTGATGGCTTGATATTCTTATATTAGTGTTTTCATGTCCTTAGCATAAGCTCATTGGGATTAAAAGTGAAAAACACTAAAGAATGGTCTTGCCATTACAAGATTTATGAATAACAAAGCTTGGAATCATCATCTAATGGATGATTTGAAGAAGAAAAGGAGATGAAATAAATTTGTGGAGGTGTGTGTATGTGTGTGTGTGTCACGACAACTATAGGAGAAGTAGGAGAGGGTTTTCAACCTTTCAAAAATTTAGAAGAGTGAAAATGAAGAGAGAGAATAGAAGATGAGTTTATATGTCATGTGCATTAGGGTTTATTTGTAATAAAATGAGTAAAATAAAACAAATTGGAGGGAATTGGGGAGGGGGATGTACCGGCCAGTTATAGGGGAGGGAGAGAGAAAATTGAATTTTTGATAAAATTTGTAATTTTATGTAATAAAATGTATAAAATGTAATAATTTTATTAAGAAACAAAATTTCTTGGAAAAGAAAATTGTAATGAGTAGTTGTAAGGATGTAAGAATAGGTTATGGGTAGTGTGCAGTGTAGGTTGTACTTGTGAATAGTAGACAAGACATCTACTTTACCGGTTGTAAAGAAAAGACGGGAAAAAGGCTATAACTGTAATTTTTATAGTCCGGAAAATTATAAAATTGATATTTTTGAAATCCTTATAAAATTACGGTTCTAATGAATATTCTGGAATATTTTTCTAAGTTTGTGGTCCCAGGGCACGTTTTTCCGTAATGGAGCTCGGGAAGGCCCGGAATTGAAAAATTCCCGAATTTAAAACTTTCTATGGTTTAAAATATACTCTAAAACAATAATTCATATTAATTTACTTTATAAAACTTCTTTTGTCATGAAATCGAAGGAAAACCGGATGTAGGGTTTCTAAGCTCTCTCACTAAACTTGAACCAGACCGATATAGGGTTTCGTTCTCCGGTTTTCGAAATTTATCCGATCACTAGGAGAACTAGGGTATACATAATAAGAATAATAATAAAAATTGGGTAATGAATAATAGTAAATCGTACTGGAAGACTCACTAATTACCGGTAGAATGAAATACAATTAAATTTGCAAAATCAGATAATTCTAGCTATTTGAAAATTTGTAAAACTAATAATTTAGAGATCCTTATAGAAATATGAGTCTAACGACATTAATAACATATTTTTAACATTTCGAATCCCAAGGCGTGCTTTTCGAAGTCGGCACCTGACCGGATTGGAATAGGTCGAAAACTCGTTGATCTCATACTTTAGAGCATCCTAGGTTTAATACGAACTAATTACACCTTTTCCTTTTATTCCGACTCCTTGGTTTAGGAACACGGGATTGCCGGATCTAGACTACGGAGTTCTTGGGAGTTTCAGGGGCTTAGTTTTCCCGGTTGACTTTCCGGTTTACACCTTTGCCAATTTGAAAACTGGTATTTTATACTTCAATGACATATCTGATTGGTGAGATTTATTTTAAGGTTGATTTTCATAAGTATTTGATATCTCACAACGTTCTCGGAATTCTTTGGATTGAGTTTTATTCCCGAAGGTTAATCACTATTCACTTCTTAATAATTTGTTTTAGGGCTCTATTTTATCCGAATTTATAAGTTGGAGTTAAATATAAAATTAGTCGTATGTAGAGGTTTTAGAATGGAAGGATATTGAGTTGCTATTTTATTTCTGAGGTTTCTTATTTTTCTCATGATTCAGAAATTTCCGGATTCGTTCGGAATTTAGGACTTGTCGAAGTTCAGTTTTAATTCGGAGTAACTTTCGGGATTTTACTTTCAAGGTTCATCTTTAGAATTATTTACTGAAATTTTACAGGGCTTATAGAAACACTAGATTTATTATGTTAGATTCGAAATCTAAGATTATATATTTGTAGAAGTGTTAAGAGTTGTTTTATGTTTATATATTAGACATAGAAACACTTAGAAGTGGTTTAAGAACGTTTTTAACGTGGAAAATTTAACAAATATAAATTGGATCATCGAAGAAGATGATGAACAGTGTTAACACTGTCTATAAGCCGGTAGTGTAGTCGTTAAAAGCCGACGACTTACTAGGATAGGTCGGCGGTGTAGAGATGGCTTACACTGAACAGAAGCTATGTAAATTTTATTTTCACGTAAAAATGAAGGAAAGCCGGATATCTGGGATTATACGTCGGCGGCTTAGATACCAACGTATGTTGAAAGCCGACAGCTTTCAAAGCCAGTACAACCGATATGAACTACTATGCAAAACAAATCAACACCGGTACCTAGATTTCAAAGCCGATGGCTTTGAGCCGGCGTAGGCCTATAATTCTTCTACGAAAGTTTGTTTGGAAATAAACAGAATTTGTCACGCCCCATAGGGTACCCTACACATAACAGTCCGCCACATGCCATACAAGATTCCCGAATTACCACCTTAGTCCTTCGAGAGTCTCAGATAGATGTAAGACGTACCTTTACGATAATAGAATACAAGTCCTAATGGACATAAAAGCTTAACTTGGCATACATTAGCAGTAGGATATAACTCATGAAACATAAATAAACATTACATTTACTAAGGGGCATTCCCCCACAAAGGAATATTTAATAGCCTTATATAGTTATCCAAAGTCTTAAAAGTTTCCTATGGAAGTCTAAACAGAATTTCCAACTTCTAGGGGAAACTTCTAGCTCTTGTTCCAGTACGGTTAGGTCATGCTGCCTAAGCCATAAATTTGGTAGCTGCAAAAGGAAGAAACTGTAGGGAAATAAGCTAACTAGCTTAGTGAGTGAAATCTCCCACAATAACATTCATATCACAATAATTCAAACAAGTGATTAATCAAGCAAGCGAATGCACCAAACACATGAGAACAACAAACATATGACTATGTGGAAATCATATGTTGATGGACTTGCGCCCTCCATCCTGGGTTAGTAGATTAACGAATACCGCGGTACTAACTTTATGCCGTTTATGGTTCATGGGTAACTGAACAATTATTTCGTTTCTGGATCACGATTAACCGAACAATTAATCTCGTTTATGGATCACGATTAACCGAACAATGCTAATGCTCCTTCCCATTATGATATGCATATGTCAGAATTTGGCATTAGTCCGAATAGTCGATTAAGTCATTTTATTTAGGCGATCAAATAATTTCTCAAACAATACATCATCACTATCTACACGATCAGAATTTATCACCCGGTTTTGATATTCTTATTTTGAGTTCTCATATAATCATCAACATACAATTTCCCATTATTTCCCATCATACATATTCCATTTATTTGGCCTACATTCTAGTACACTAATTTATCAAGCACATACAATAAATGAATTGGGAAGAGAAACTCATTCAGCCATGGGTTCACCGAGCTCTTAATAGTAATAGTCCGGAGGTAAGGATTCAACGTCCTCGGGTTCGCCTAAATATAAAAGAAATACCCTAATAAGTATTCTACCGTCTAAGAAACTAAAAACTCTAAGACAACTTAGTGAAATTGAATTTCGCGTCATTTTTGAAGTTCTGATTTAAAATGGCCATACCTTGGTCGTTTTAAGTCGGAATTTCGCAAATTTTATATCGATTTCTATCTACTTCGAAAGAGATCTCTAAATATGAAGTTTAAATCAAGTTTTGAAAACATTTAAGCCTTGGAAATGAAGGATCAGTTCTGTCCAGCGGTTATGTTGACTCTGAAAATGCGATTTTCATGAATGCTCTTGAGATTCCTAAGTGAAAAATTAAAATAAATGCCATGGTAATGAATTTCCCTATCACGAATGTCACGATATGAACTCTTAGGTGCCTAAGTTCTTATAAATTTTTAGATTTGAAGAATTTAAATAACCTTTATTTTATGACACTATTTCATGCCATTGTTTAACAAATAAATTTGCTACACTTGGTCATACTTACTTATTCTAAAGATTTTCCTTAGGAAAACTCTACTTCCTTTAAAGAAATTTTGACCCTTACATTAGCTATATCTTAAGGCCTTTATTTCTTTAATTAAATCTTCATTTGTAAACTTTTAAGTGAGTCTTATACTAGGGTGGTTCCAAAAATCCGAATTTAGCAAAATTTATTTTTAAGTTGATTCTCTTAAGAAAAAAGCATTTTATACTTAGAACTTTAGGTATTTATTTTACCTATACCCTAAGAACTCCATTTATTCAAGAAAATACCATTTTTGAAGTTGGAAAACTAGTGTTTTCTAGCATCTATCAGTTATTACGAATTTTACTTACAAGACTCTCCACTCAAAACTTCTATTAGACTTCATCTCTTGTTTTAAATATTTCCTTTGGTAAAAACTCATTTAAACTCATGAAAAACATCATCAAACATCATCTATCACCTATAGGCTTCATTTTTCTTATAAAACACATGTTTTGAAGTTGATAAAAGGGTGTTTAAACTAGGTTTCTCAAGTCATCCGAATTTACACTAGTTCATTTCTTGAAAAATGTTTTCCTTTTGGGTTTCATTAACTCATCTACCTACAGATCTATATACTAGCAAGGTTATTTATTCAAGACAAAGTATTAATGACCATCAATGCACATAACTCAAAATAAAGATGAGATCTTAAATGCCTACATGAATATGAGTGGTAGAATGCTAGATCTACTATATTAAGTGCTTAAATAGGTTTTGAAAACATAAAAACTACATTTTTATGAAAGATCTTTTGTTCAAAACACTTTTAGATGGATGATCATGAAGCTCATGGAATGAAAGCTTGTTTAAATGCAAGATCTACTTTGTGATGGTTTGGTATTTTTGTTTTGATATTTCCTTGTCCCTAGCAAGAGCTCATGGGGGCTTTTAAGTGGAAATATCCAAGAATATCCTTACCATTACAAGGATCTAAGGTAAAAGAAGTAAAGTTCTTTTACTTGAAGTTAAATAGGAGACAAATGGAAAGAAAAAAAAGTTTTTTGTGTGTGTGTGTGGAGCACTATGGCTCACGGCAAGGGAGTATGAGAGGGAGAGAAAAAGAGAGTGTTTCACCTTTTACAGGTTTGAAATGTGAAGAATGAAGTGAGTGAGAGAAAGTAGTTTATATATGAAATGAAATTAGGTTAAATGGGATAAAATAAATTAAAAAAAAAATTGCACAATGGAGCTTGATTTGGGGGGGGGGGGGGGGGTGGTGTGGTTTCACACCGGCCATGAGATGGAAAGAGGGAGGGATTTGATTTTTTTTTTTTTATTGATTTGTTTGATAGTTTTGTACATTAAGTATCATAAATTGTAATAATTATTTGGAAACAAAAATCCTTAGAAAAGAAAATGAAATTGAGTGGTTGTAAAGATGTAAGAGTATGGTGTACTTATGAGTAGTAATAGGCTGTACTTGTGAATAGTAATGAATAGTAATCAAGACAACTTAATTACCGGTAGTAAGAAAATACGAATAAAAAGGCTATAACTGTATTTTTCATAAACCGAAAAATTATGAAATTTATATTTTTGAAATCCTTATTTAATTTCGATTCAAATGAGTATTCATGAGTAAATTTTTGAAATTCAAGTTCGGGGCATGTTTTTCTGTAATGGGTTCGGAAAGCCCGGAATTGAAATTTTCTCAAAATCTGATCTTTTCTTGGTTTGAAATATATTCAAGAACTATATTCAAAATTAAATTTTCTTATAAAAGTTTCTTAATTGGAAACCGAGGAAAAGCCGGATTTAGGGTTCCTAGTTCTCACTCCAGTCTTAAGCTATTCCGGTTTAGGGTTTTGGTTTCTGGTTCTCGAGTTATCTTGGTTACTAGAAAAACCGGGGTTTACAACCTACCCACCTTAAAAAGAGTTTTGTCCTCAAAACTGAACTGACGTACCTTGTTCCTCAAACAACTCAGGGTATTTTCTTCGAATCTCCTCCTCAGCTTCCCAAGTTGCTTCCTCAGAAGCGTGGTTTCTCCACAATACTTTGACATATCAGATCTCTTTATTCCGAAGCTTCTGAGTTTTCTTATCCAAGATCTTTACGGGATGCTCTTCATATGTGAGATTCTCCTTTAGCCGAATGGGTTCCAATTCCAATATTCGTTCAGGGTCAGGCACATACTTTCTTAGCACCGACATGTGGAACACATTATGAACTCTCGACAAGCTTGGCGGTAAGGCTAGCCGATAGGCTAAATCTCCCACTCTTTCCAAAATCTCAAAGGGTCCAATATACCTTGGGCTTAATTTCCCTTGAGTCTGCATCCTCTTTATGCTCTTGATCGGGTTTATCTTCAGATAGACATGATCGCCCACTTGGAATTCAAGTTCTCTTCTTTTCAGATCAGCCCAACTCTTCTGTCTGTCCTGAGCTTCTTTCATCTTCTGTTGAATGACCTGGACTTTATTAGCTGCTTCCTGAACCAATTCTGGCCCAATAGCAAGCTTTTTCACATCATCTCAAAACAGAGGGACCTACAACGCCGTCCATATAAGGCTTCATAGGGTGGCATCTGAATGGTTGAGTGGTAGCTATTGTTATAAGCAAACTCAATTAGAGGTATGTGATTGTCCCAACTTCCTTTAAATTCCAAAATGCATGCTCTTAACATATCCTCTAAGGTCTGAATGGTTCGCTCAGACTGCCCGTCTATCTAAGGATGGTAAGCAGTACTGAAATGCAACTTGGTGGCTAGGCTCTTTTGTAAGCTCGTCCAGAACTTCAATACAAACCTTGGATCTCGATTTGAAACGATCCCCGCTGGTACCATGGAGTCGTACAATCCCTCTGATGTAGATCTTAGCCAACTTATCTAGCGAATAGGTCATATTGATTGGAAAGAAGTGTGTTGACTTTGTCAAGCAATCCACTATCACCCAGACTGCATCACATCCCGTGGAGGTTTTCGAGAATCCACATACAAAGTCCATTGAGATTTGATCCCATTTCCATTCGGGAAAGGGTAGGGGCTTTAATAATCCTCCCGGCCGTTGATGTTCCACTTTAACCTGTTGACATACGACGCACTTCATAACATAATCAGCCACATCCCTCTTCATACCATTCCACCAGTAGTGGCTTTTTATGTCTTGATACATTTTTGTACCTCCCGGGTGCACGGTGTAACCGGAGTTGTGAGCTTCACTCATGATTTCGTTTCTCAGTTCTTCGTCTTTTGGCATACATAATCTGCCCTTCATCCTGACCACTTCTTCATCATCTAAGGTAAAGTCAATATACTTTCCTTTGTATACTTCTTCCTTGATCTTCTTTATTACTTCATCATATCTTTGAGCTTCCTTGACCCTGTCGATCAAGGTGGGTTCCATGACCAAATTTGCAATCTCCATTTTAGCATCTTGCCCTACAAACTCAATTCTTAACCTTTCAAATTCTCTTATCAGTTCTTTTTGTTCTGTGATTACAGCTGTTACTTCCCCATAACTTTTTCGGCTCAAGGCATCGGCAACGGCATTTACCTTTCCCGGGCAGTAATTGATTCCTAAGTCATAATCCTTTATAAGTTCCAACCACCATCTCTACCTCATGTTCAAATCTTTTTGTGTGAACAAATACTTGAGGCTCTTATGATCCGTGTACACCTCACATCTTTGTCCATACAATTAGTGTCTCCAAAGCTTCAGGGCAAAAACCACAGCAGCTAACTCTAAATCGTGTGTAGGATTATTCTGCTTATGAGGCCTTAATTGTTTGGAGGCATAAGCGATGACTTTTCCTTCTTGCATCAACACACATCCAAGGCCATTCCTGGAGGCGTCACTATGCACTGTATAAGGTTTTTCGGGGTCAGGCAATACTAGAATCGAAGCTGACACCAAGCGTCGTTTCAATTCTTGGAAACTTTGCTCGCTCTTATCTGTCCACACGAATTTCTCATTCTTTTGTGTCAGTTGTGTCAGAGGTTTAGTGATTTTAGAGAAATCCTTCACAAATTTGCAGTAGTAACCAGCCAAACCCAGGAAGCTTCTCACTTCAGTCACGGTTTCGGGTTGTTTCCATTCTACCACAACCTCAATCTTTTCAGGGTCTACTGATATTCCTTCTCGCGTCACCACATGCCAAAGAAAAGATATCTTATCCAACCAAAAGTCACACTTAGATAGCTTGGCGTACAATTTATTCTCTTTTAAGGTTTGTAACGCCATCCGTAGATGCTCCTCATGTTTTTGCTTAGTTTTTGAATAGATCAGAATATCATCTATGAACACAATCACACACTTATCCAATAGTGGTTTGTAAACTCAGTTCATGAGGTCCATAAATGCAGTCAGTGCATTAGTTAACCCAAACGGCATCACCAAAAGCTCATAGTGCCCGTGCCGCATACGTAAGGCTATCTTAGGTACATCTTCAGGCTTTATTCTCAACTAGTGATAACCCGAGTGTAAATCAATGCGCGAGAACACATTTGCCCCTTGAAGCTAGTCGAAGAGGTCATCAATCCTTGGAAGAGGGTATCGATTCTTAATTATAATTTTATTCAATTTCCGATAATCGATACATAACCTCATAGACCCATCTTTCTTCTTTACAAACAACACCGGTGCGCCCCATGGCGACACACTGGGTCTTATAAATCCTTGATCCAAAAGCTCTTGCAATTAGGTTTTCAATTCTTTAATTCCATCGGGGCCATCCGGTATGGTGCCTTCCATATCAGTTCTGTACTCCGGGCTAGAGTGATTTCAAAGTCGATCTCTCTTTTTGGTGGTAAACCGGGTAGTACTTCGGGAAATATATCTTCAAACTCGTTTACCATGGGTATGTCTTTCTTTTCCCCTTTCTCCTCTATAACCCAAGCATCTTCTATTGTCACAATTTCCTCATCTTCCATCATTAGCTCAAAAGAGCTTAACCCGAAATCCCTTTGTAACATGGTTTCCCCGAGGAAGTTTACTCTCTCCTTCTTATAATCGTCAAAACTTATCATTTTTCGTTAACAATCCATGATGGCTTTAACCTTACTTAGCCAATTCATTCCGAGGATAACTTCATACTTACTCATCTCCAAAACTATCAGGTTGCTTGTTGAGATATGTCCTTGGATTTCTAGCAAACAGTCCCTTATTATTTCCCGGGTCAACACGACACTACCTGTGGGTGTCTTAATCCTTAAGCTGGTGGTTGTCATGGCTATGGGTAATCCAAGCTGCTTAGCCAAGCTGGTAGTGATAAAGGAGTGGGTTGCTCCCGTGTCAAACAACGCATAGGCTTCACTCTTGTTCACTCTTATGCATCCTGTCACCAAGCCACCATCTGCATCATCGCCATGGTCCAATGCGGCCAGCTCTACACCTTCCTCCTCATCCTCTTCAATCATCCATTGGCCTTCGAAGTTGTATAGCCGCATCCCGTGCATGGCCAAAGCTGCACGGCTTCCACCCTTGCTGCCAAGTTGTAGGGTGTTATCATTACTCGGACTTCTATAAAGTCGGGTAGCTGCACTTTTCCTTTGGGAGCACTCGAAGGCTACGTGCCCTTTTTCTTTGCAAAGGAAACAGGTTATCGTCATCTTCTTTGGGCAAGCATAAACTAGATGGCTTGCCTCGCCACAAAAGAAGCATTTGCCTTTCAACTGTGGGCACTGCCTTAGATAGTGGTTTCCCTTACACTTCCAACAAGTAACGTTGGGTCTGGTTTGGTTGGACTTTTCACCGTTGTTGTCCTTAAACCCATAGTATGGCTTGTATCTCTTTCCTTTATAGCTTGAGCCGGAGGCGTCAAATTGTCTCTTCCCGAATACTTTCTTGTCTGACTCATAATGTTTCCTCTTCTTAGCCCCTTCAATCAACCGGGCTTTCTCAATTACCTCAAGATAAGTTTGCAAACCTGACTCCTCTAACTTCACCCTTAGGTCTTCATCGAGACCTTCCAAAAACACTTGTTTTTGTAGTTCCTCATTGTTTTTGTATGATTCGGGAGCATACTGCAGCAGGTGATTGAATTCCATCTCATACTACTCGATTGTTCTGCCTCTCTGCTTAACATGCAAGAAATCTACACTATATCTTACTCGGAGGCTGGGAGGAAAATAGTTCTCCAGGAACTCCCTGCGAAAGGTCTCCTAACTAATAGGGGGTGCCAAACTTCTCCGTTTCAATTCCCACCATACTCTGGCATTATATCTCAGCATGTATGTGCCATACTCCAGTCGGAGATATGGTGGAATCTCATAAGCTGCGAAAGAGTGATCCACTTATGCTAACCAATCCTTTGCTTTGTCTGGCTTTCCAAACGCCCCTTCGAAGTAGCGATTGCTTTTGATAAAGTTGGGGAGAGAACTCCTTTGATATCCTCTATGTGGCGGAGGGGGTGGATGGCGAGCATTGTAAGATTGCTCTTCATGGGGCAAGGAAATCTCTGCTTGCATTCCCCTATATGGCAGAGGTTGTGGCAAAGGTGCTGAATCCCTCATACTTGGTTCGAGATTTTGAGGTTGATTTTGATTCTGGTTTTGAATGAATGTAGTAAGCAGGTTTGTCAGTTGTCCAATTGCATTCATCATGGCTGCTTGAGGATTGAGCTTAGCAGCCTCAGGTTGGTTAGCTTGGGGATGATCTTGCTAGTTTGCACTACTAGCTTCGTTTGGGAGTGGTTCCTGCTCCTTATTACGATTTCTTCGGTTTCGGCTGTTACATAATGTCTTAGTGAGTTTTATTTCCTCCTTTAAGTTTCGTGATTATATAAAAAAAATTTTGATTAAGGAGTTCGTAAAATTTTAAGAATAATTAAAGGAACTATAGAATTCACAAAAGATCCAAGATGAACCAAAATTTCAATTGTCCACACAAGGCTCTTAGAGCAAAAGAAATCATAATAAGCAAAGGAATTCTAAATCAAGTGATGATATGAATGAGAATATGTTTATGCAATTAAGTGAAATGAATGTAGTTTACTACAAATGTAAAAGTATAATGCTTGCGATACTTCATTCTTGGAATCAACATAATACTTCATTGATTTGATGTGCATACAAGAGTTGTTTTACAAATAAGCTTACAAAATTTGGCAACACAAATCTAACCTTCCGATATTAGCCGATAACTTCAATCTACAACAACATAGAGACAGAAAAGAAAAGAAAAGAAAGACAACATACTAACTATGAAGAGAACCTAAGGCAAATTGGCATCCCGCATTGCCTACTAATCAAAAAGTACTATTGGACTCTATGGGACCCTCGACTCTACTCCTCCATGGCTCACTCGGAGTCGTCTGGTGTGGGACTAGGGAGTCGTCCTTGGCTAGAAGAGCCTCCATCATCCCTTCGGATGAACTGGCTTAGATAAGCCCTCATAGTTAACCTCCTCCTCCTAATGGGTCGGGCTAAGGGCTCCTGTTCCTCTTCTTCGTCTTCTTCTTCTTCCCTCATCTCTTGATCTCTTCCTTCCTCAT
Source organism: Combretum micranthum (assembly GCA_024138025.1). Lineage (NCBI taxonomy): Eukaryota > Viridiplantae > Streptophyta > Magnoliopsida > Myrtales > Combretaceae > Combretum > Combretum micranthum. The sequence continues at coordinate 133,649 of JAMXBD010001959.1, read as the reverse complement.
TAACTCTATCATTAAATCCGTTCCTATTGCCAACTTCTATCCCCAATTCTCTTCCAGCTTCATCCCATAATCTGTTCACTCTATCCCGAGCTTCCCTCATCATCTCTTCATCTTCATCTATGCTCTCCAAGGGTTCCTGAACCACCTGCTCGGGGGCAATGGCATCAACCTCAAGGGGACGCTCACCTACTGGGTAGATATCCTTCCAAATGGTAGGATCGAACTCTGGTTCCATTCTCCCACTATCAGGTATATCAAGATCTTTATCGAAATCCCATATAATTTGTTTTGGTAACTGGTTGGGATGTTCTGGAGCTATGGCTGGAGGGGTAGGGGTTCTAGGTATTTCTTCTTCTTGCTAATTTGGATCCTCCTCCTCCTCGGAATCATCCACATCATTATCCTCTTCGTTCAATCCTTCCCCTTCAATTGCTGGGGCATCTATCAATTGCACTCCATCATCTCTTGCTTGTTGGGCTAGTACTTCCCCTAAAAATGGTATAATGTCAAGATATCTGGCTTGCCATACTATGTGGTTTCTGGCATCAGCAAAGTTCCACTCCCTATGGTCAAAGAGATCATCATGGGCATGTACATAAAGGGGTCCAATACCGTTCCACATCTTAAAGTCTGGATCAATGGGATTCCCTTCGTTCTTCAAGATGAAAGTGGCTTCTCTCAGCATTGGTTCAATAGCATATTCCACCATTACTCTCTCCAGGGTATAGATGGTCTCCATCATAGTCCATCTTTCCCTTCTAATTGGATCATACCTAAGCTGATCTATCACCGATGCCCATCTCGTATACTTAAACCCTCTTTCCACAAGTTATACATTTCCTTTAAGGTTCTAGGTCGTTGCGCTAGTGCAAAATCTTCACACAACACCCTTAATCTCAGCCGATATTCCACCATGGTTTCATTGGTGCTTTTAGTGAAATTTCTAGCCCTTTCGCATGTTTCACCAAGGAAACCTATAACAAGAAAACTACTAATTAGCCTGGCTTTAACTCCAATTTAACCTAGTTGCTTAATTCTAGGTTTGGTTTTAAACTCTATTGTCATGCTTAATAACCTGTGCTCTGATACCAACTTAAACCATCACGCCCCATAAGATACCCTATACGTAACAGTCCGCCACATGCCATACAAGATTCCCGAATTACCGCCTTAGTCCTTCGAGAGTCTCATATAGATATAAGGCGTACCTTTATGACAATAGAATACAGTCTGAATGGAAATAAAAGCTTAACTTGGCATACATTAGCAGTAGGATATAACTCATGAAACATAAATAAACATTACGTTTACTAAGGGGCATTCCCCCACAAAAGAATATTTAATGGCCTTATACAGTTATCCAAAGTCTTAAAAGTTTCCTATGGAAGTCTAAACAGAATCTCCAACTTCTAGGGGAAACTTCTAACTCTTATACCAGTACGGTCGGGTCACGCTGCCTAAGCCATAAATTTGGTAGCTGCAAAAGGAAGAAACTGTAGGGACATAAGCTAACTAGCTTAGTGAGTGAAATCTCCCACAATAACATTCATATCACAACAATTCAAACAAGTGATTAATCAAGCAAGTAAATGTTCCAAACACATGAGAACAACATACATATGACTATCCGGAAATCATATGTGGATGGACTTGTGCCCTCCATCTCGGGTTAGCAGATTAACGGATACTATGGTACTAACTTTATGCCGTTTATGATTCATGGGTAACCGAACAATTATTTCGTTTATGGATCACGATTAACCGAACAATTAATCTCGTTTATGGATCACGATTAACCGAACAATTATTCTCGTTTATGGATCACGATTAACCGAAAAATGCTAATGCTCCTTCCCATTATGATATGCATATGTCAGAATTAGGCATTAGTCCAAATAGTCGATTAAGTTATTTTATTCAGGCGATCAAACAATTTCTCAAACAATACATCATCACTAACTACACAACCAGAATTTATCACCCGGTTTCGATATTCTTATTTTGAGTTCTCATATAATCATCAACATACAATTTCCTATCATTTCCCATTATACATATTCAATTTATTTGGCCTACATTCTAGTACACTAATTTATCAAGCACATACAATAAATAAATTGGGAAAAGAAACTCACTCAGCCATGGGTTCGCCGGTCTCTTAATAGTAATAGTCCGGAGGTAAGGGTTCAACGTCCTCAGGTTCGCCTAAACATAAAAGAAATACCCTAATATGTATTCTACCATCTAAGAACACTAAAAACTCTAAGACAACTTAGTGAAATTGAATTTCGCTTCATTTCCAAAGTTCCGATTTAAAATGGCCATAACTTGGTCGTTTTAACTCGGAATTTCACAAATTTTATATCGATTTCTATCTACTTCAAAAGAGCTTTCTAAATATGAAGTTTAAATCAAGTTTTGAAAAAATTTAAGTCTAAAAAATGAAGGATCAGTTCTGTCCAGCGGTTATGTTGATTCTGAAAATGCAATTTTCATGAATGCTCTTGAGATTCTTAAGTGAAAAATGAAAATAAATGCCATGGTAATGAATTTCCCTATCACGAATGTCATGATATGAACTCTTAGATGCCTAAGTCTTATAAATTTTTAGATTTAAAGAATTTAAATAACCTTTTATCTTAGGACACTATTTCATGCCATTGTTTAACAAATAAATTTGCTACACTTGGTCACACTTACTTATTCTAAGGATTTTCCTTAGGAAAACTCTACTTACTTTAAAGAAATTTTGACCCTTACATTAGTTATATCCTAAGGCCTTTATTTCTTTAATTAAATCTTCATTTGTAAACTTAAGTGAGTCTTATACTAGGGTGGTTCCAAATATCATAATTTAGCAAAATTTATTTTTAATTTGATTCTCTTAAGAAAAATGCAATTTATACTTAGAACTTTAGGTATTTATTTTACCTATACCCTAAGGACTCCATTTATTCAAGAAAATACCATTTTTGAAGTTGAAAAACTAGTGTTTTCTAACCATATATCCATTATTACGAATTTTACTTACAAGACTCTCCACTCAAAACTTCTATTAGACTTCATCTCTTGTTTTAAATATTTCCTTTGGTAAAAACTCATTTAAACTCATGAAAAACATCATCAAACATCATCTATCACCTATAGGCTTCATTTTTCTTGTAAAACACATGTTTTGAAGTTGATAAAAGGGTTTTTAAACTATGTTTCTCAAGTCATCGAATTTACACTAGTTCATTTCTTGAAAAGTGTTTTCCTTTTTGGTTTCATTAACTCATCTACCTATAGATCTATATACTAGCAAGGTTATTTACTCAAGACAAAAGTATTAATGACCATCAATGCACATAACTCAAAATAAAGATGAGATCTTAAATGCCTACATAAATATGAGTGGTAAAATGCTATATCTACTATATTAAGTGCTTAAATAGGTTTTGAAAACATAAAAACTACATTTTTATGAAAGATCTTTTGTTCAAAACACTTTTAGATGGATGATCATGAAGCTCATGGCATGAGAGCTTGTTTAAATGCAAGATCTACTTTATGATGGTTTGGTATTTTTGTTTTGATATTTCCTTGTCCTTAGCAAGAGCTCGTGGGGACTTTTAAGTGGAAATATCCAAGAATATCCTTGCCATTACAAGGATCTAAGGTAAAAGAAGTAAAGTTCTTTTACTTGAAGTAAAATAGGAGACAAATGGAAAGAAAAAAAGTTTTGTGTGTGTGTGTGTGTGTGGAGCACTATGGCTCATGGCAAGGGAGTGTGAGAGGGAGAGAAAAAGAGTGTTTCACCTTTTACAAGTTTGAAATGCGAAGAATGAAGTGTGAGAGAGAAAAAAGTAGTTTATATATGAAATGAAATTAGGTTAAATAGGATAAAATAAATTAAAAAAATTGCACAATAGAGCTTGATTGAGTGGGGGGGAGGGGGTGGTTCACGCCAGCCATGAGATGGAAAGAGGGAGGGATTTGATTTTTTTTGATTGATTTGTTTGATAGTTTTGTGCATTAAGTGTCATAAATTGTAATAATTATTTGGAAACAAAAATCCTTGGAAAAGAAAATGAAATTGAGTGGTTGTAAGGATGTAAGAGTAGGGTATACTTGTGAGTAGTAATAGGTCGTACTTGTGAATAGTAATGAATAGTAATCAAGATAACTTAATTACCGGTAGTAAGAAAATACGAATAAAAAGGCTATAACTGTATTTTTCATAAATCGAAAAATTATGAAATTTATATTTTTGAAATCCTTATTTAATTTCGATTCAAATGAGTAGTCATGAGTAAATTTTTGAAATTCAAGTTTTGGGGCACGTTTTTCTGTAATGGGTTTCGGGAAAGTCCAGAATCGAAATTTTCCCAAAATCTGATCTTTTCTTGGTTTGAAATATATTCAAGAACTATATTCAAAATTAAATTTTCTTATAAAAGTTTCTTAATTGGAAACCGAGGAAAAGCCGGATTTAGGGTTCCTAGTTCTCACTCCAGTCTTAAGCTATTCCGATTTAGGGTTTTGGTTTCCGGTTCTCGAGTTATCTTGGTTACTAGGAAAACCGGGGTTTACAGAATTTATTTATATACATATATATATATATATATATCATAAGCCTACTGAACATATTATATATATATGATAATATAAAATTTATTAAGTAAATAAGTAAATACAAATACTTAAAATATTTTGATTAATATTTAATAATTCTTAAAGCCCTAGAATTAAAGAAAATATTAAGTGTTAATAAAAGTTATGACTAATCAAATATTTGTTTTAATTAGATAAAATAGGTAAGAATGGAAATCGAAATAAGCTAAATTTTGAGTAATGTGACTTCTAAAAATAACAAAATAATTATACGAGATAAATTAGGAGAAACACGACGACACTAAGTAATAATAAATAATTATGATTTTCTATAATGAGTCTGTTATAGAATAACACCAAATTAGTATTAGTCACTACAAAACTTTATAAATATCAAGTTTAAGACACTAGACACGTATAGGATTTAGTTATACAATCTATATTATATTGATGAATACTTTAATCATTTTAATAGGTGACTTTGATACACTAGAAGATCTCCCAGCCGATTATTACGATTGAGTCAGTATGAGCAGGTGAGTAATTCAGTCATATTGTACTGTTTATGCTTGTAAGTAGTTGAATATATAATGCAAAGATAATCAAACGAATGATTTGTTGAGAGTATGTTGTGATCCGATTGTATGATTGTTAATATATCCTTATAAAAGTGATAATGCAATGATTTGATATGGTGAAATAGTATGATGATGATTGTGTGTAATGTATGATCACCATGAAATTGCATAAAAACTATTGACTTAATAAAATAATTTGATCATGCATTGCACGAACTGCATTTTTGCATATATAAAGGGATGACAGCCTATTATGTATTACTATTTCGGTTCTCTGTTAATGCTTGGTTGTTCTAATGTGTTAGTTCTTCCAAGGTTTTCTTTGTTTCGTTGGTTCTACGGGAACTAAGTGGTACCGAAGTGTAAGCCTTGGAAAATTTCAGTAAATAATTCTAAGATGAACTTAAAAATAAACCTTAAAAATCACTCCAAATTAAAACTGAATTTCAACTAGTCCCAAAAACACGAGCGAATCCAGAAATTTCTTAATCATGAGAAAATGGAAATCCTTAAAAATAAAATAAGAACTCAATGGTCTTCAAATTCAAAACCACGACGTACAAAAATTTCCATATTTAACTCCGACTTATAAAATGGGTAATATAAAGCCCAAAAACAAATTAATAAAAAGCAAATAACTATTGACTTTCGAAAATATAACTCAATTCAAGAATTCCAAAACATTAAAAGATATTAAATACTTACAAAAATGAAATAAAATAAATTTCTCAAATAAATACGTTGTATAAACATAAATATCAGTTTCCAATTTGGCAAAGGATCTAACCGGAAAATCACCCGGAAACCCTAAGTGAATACAATAGCTTAAGTCCGACAATCTAGCGCCCCTAGCCCTAAGGCCAGGTAGTTTAAATATGTAGAATAACTCATAGTAATATGAGTTTGTTTAAAAATATCAGATTGTAAATTTTTGACCTATTTCGAACCCGTTCGGATACAGACTTCGAAAAGCGTGTCCCGGGGCTCGAGATATAAAAAATATACCAATAGTACCGTTAGACTCGTAATTTCATAAGATTTCCAAATATATCAGTTATAATTTTTCGGGTTATAAAAGTTACAGTTATAACATTTTTATCGTATTTCCATTATTACCGTAATTGATTAGTCTTTTGCACTATTCATTATTTCATTACAAAATTTTATTATTCTTATAAAGTCTTATATTTTTAGATAAATATTTTATATGTTATAGAAAATTTTGTTTTTCTAAAATTTAGTTCGTTTCGGGTCTTTACGGGATCAGATTCTGTTTAAGACCCGATACTAAAAATAAAATAAATTAATTTAATAATTGAAAAATATTTTAAAAATATTTTTTTATTTTCATAAAATAATTTTAATTTTTCGGGTTATAAAAATATCATTTATAGCCCATATTCCGTATTTTGATCATACCGGTAACATATTTGTTAAATTACTAAAATAATTCAAATAATTATTTAATTTAAATATGAAAAATCTGCTACAAATATTTGGAATAATTTTTCTAATTTTATTTTATTTTAATTTATTTTATTAAAATACTTTTACAACCCATACCTTCAAGTACACCTTACACATATCACTTCCTTTTCACTTCAATCTTTCTACACATTAACCCACATTCATGGCAGATTTTGACCCTTCTTTATGGCTGCCATTGTCCTTTATTTACTCCATTTTGATCAAATTAATTATTTTTCCACTCCTTCTTAAGAAAGTTACATTACACATTAATTATACAACTTAAATTTGAGTCAAAATTCAACAAAATCTCTCTCTCCTCCCTCTTTTCACGTGGACAGCAGCCCCTCCCATTTGCTGCCTTGTTTTATTTTTTTCTCTCTTTCATTCAATTAAAACACTCATTTTCTCTCACTCCTTCATTTACTCACTTTCCCTCTTTCATTCTTTAACTTTTCTCTCTCATTTTTCCTCTCTTTCTTCTTCATTTCCTCTTGTTCCTCCATGAAAAACAAGCTGCCCCTTCTTCTTCCATGGCTTCCACACTTCATTTTTAAAGATTTCTAAGCAAATCTTCTTCCCAAAGCTCCATAGGTGATATAGGTAAAGTGTAATGAAGGTTTCATGCATCAAATGAACTTCCATAAGCTTAAAAGCTTAGGATGATGATGCCAAAAAAATCTTTCTCTCTCTTTTATTATCTTGTATTACAATTATTTTCTTGTTTAAAGTTGATATATATTGTAGATCTAACTTTTTATAGCTTTGATTTTGTTTATGCCATAGATCTTGCTATTTAAGTTATTATTTGTTATTACTTATGATTTATGCATATATTCTCATTCACATGTGTTCATGCTTTCAAAACTAGTTTAGAAACTAGATCTAGTTGTTTTAGTTCATAAATGCATTAGACTTTTTTATGTCATGAACAACTTGTGATAGCATGATGATGGTAGGAAGTTGTAGGAAACTCAAGATCTATTTTATTTTCAACAAAAACAACTTTTGAAAATTCGGATGAAAATGGAACCATATTTAGAAAAGTGGTTTTTCAACTTCAAAATGTATATTTTTCATTTAAAATGAAGGGCTTAGGGTATAGATACCATAAATGAAAGATTTTGATAAGTAAAGTTTAGATCCATGATGTTTATAGCTTATTACCATGCATTTGTTTTATGTTTATGTTCATATTAAGTATAGATCTTAGTTATGAACTCAAACAAAATTGTGAAATTCGTATTTTGGCAAGACCCCCATTTAAAAACCACTTTCCAAGTGTCAAAATAATTTTTACTTAAGAAAATGAAGGCTTAATATATGTATATCATCAAGACTTCTTTTTACAAGAATCAAAAGTGATTTCCAAAAGTTATTTTAAAAAAAAATTCTATTTTCGGATTTTGGCCAAGGCCTATTTTAAAAACATGTTTTCCAACTCAAAAATGAAGTTTTTATTTAAGAAATGAAAGGCTCTTAGGATAGGATATGTGAGGAATGGATTTTCATAAGCTTAGATAGATTTTATCAAAAGATATGACCAAAAATAAATTTTCTAAATTCGGATCCCAACCAAGACCAATTTTTAAAACCCATTTATCAACTCCAAAACTCATGTTTCATGTGAAAAATGAAGTATATAGGTAATAGGTATCATTAAGTAATGATTTTTACAAGTTAAAATGAGTTTAGGCATGAGTAATGTGTAAAACAAGTAATGGAATTAAAATGGAAAATTTTGAGTTAGTGATCAAATTGTCAAATTCGTAATTTGAGATGATGCATAAGTAATCACTTAGTATTTGAACTCAAATTGCAAGTTTTATGTGTTAAATGAAGTCCTTAGACAATAGATATAGTAAAGCTTCAAATTTTGATGCATTAAACAAGTTTTCTCATAAGAATTATGCAAGAAACAAAAATTTCCAAAATTCGGATTTTTGTGAAAAGCTTGTTTAAAAACATATTTGCAAAGTGTAAAATGCAAATTTTTGTGTAAGAATGAAGTCCTTAGTGGTTATGTATGATTGAGCCCTAATTTTCTAAATATCAAATGATTTCTACTTAAAGGAATCACTCAAAAACCAATTTTTACCAAATTCGGATTTTGGAATCAACCCCACTTGAAAACATGTTTACCAAGTGTAAAATGGAAATTTTTATGAAGAAATGAAGGTCATAAGTAGTATATATAATGAAGACTCAATTTTGACAAAAATAATTATATTTTCTTAAGTAACAAATCCAAAACAAATGGAAATGATAAAAGTTAGAAAACTAGATTTTTCATAAGTAAGTTGTCATTATGGTCTTGCAAAATAAAAAGTTATAAAATTTCCTTTTAGCAAAATCATCAAGATCATGCATGCAATAGGCTCATCTCATGTCATTCATGTTAGGAAATCACTCATATTGCATGTATAGTTAAGTTATACAGTAGGAACATTTCAAACATTTACAAAACTATTTTTCGGAAATTGAAATTGTTGCTGCCCTAATCTGATCCGAACTTTTCGAAGCTTCAAAGTTTTCAAAACTTGAAAATAATATTAGAAATAGATAGATCTTTGAAGTAGATAGAAATCGATATATAATTTGCGAGATTCCGAGTTAAAATGACCAAGTTATGGCCGTTTTAAGTTGGAATTCCCGCTTAGGACGAGAATTACGAATTTGATAATTCGTATAAATCGTTTGATTAGTTTGAGTTGAAATACTTATTAGAGTATTTCTTCCTTTTAGGTGATCCCGAAATCGACGATTCCCTTACCACCGATTACTATTACTAGAAGACCGGTGATCCAATGGCCGAGTGAGTTTTCTCCTTGTTTTGTTACCTTGATTGTGCTTGTAGTTAGTTGCATTAGATTATAGGAACAAGATAAAAATCGATATGAATGGGGATGGGATATAATGAGGCTGTGATGAATGTATGCCAAAGAATACTAAAGCATATCGAAACCACGATTTGATTGGATAACTGCACTGTTCATATTATTTCTGTTATGTGTGATATTGGCTGGTCACTCTAAAGAATGTATAAATATTTTGACCTAAGCAAAAATTAAATTGATCATGCATCGCATTGGAATATTGCATTTGGTAGCGTGCTACTCCTACGCAGGTCGATCGTATGGTCCGAGGACTCGTTTGGATAATGAGACCCGGGATCAGAGCTCATTCATAGGAAACTAAGGCGCATCGGATGCATTCCATGTGTGAGCCTAGCCGAGGCGAGTGCTAAGAGCTAAGGGCTTGGGGACTAGCAGCGTCGTGTAGACTTCAATACCATCCCTAACCAAGATATGGAGGGCGTAAATCCGTTCTGTGTGTGGGTTCTGGATATCCATATATAATTGCTTGCTCACGTGTTTGTTCATGCATAGCATATGATTGATTAATGCTTGCTTGTTCTGGTACAGAACTAAGGGAATTCTTACTAAGCTAGTGTAGCTTATACCCAATAGTTGTTTAAATGAACAGGTTATCTCAAGAATGCAAAGTGGGGACCGAGATGGTTGAAGCCGAGAATGGCTTCGGGATTCCTGCAAGAAATGAGAATGTTGAAGTTATCAGCTAGTTTTATGATTTGTCTTGTAATAGTTTATGTAGGGAAGTCTATGGATGAATGTAATTGAAGTTGAATGATTTGTATTTTGACGTATAGTGGTTTGTATCGAAAGTATAGTGGATTTTATTTCCTTTACATTGTTACTCAATTGTATCAACATAAAATATATCATTTCGATGTGTCTCCTTTATGTGTTAGATGCCTTGTACATAGTATGGAAGCCTTCGCTTGACTGAGGTGGTCATTCTTAGGCTTTAATATTGTGTACAACGGACTGCCACATTTAGGGTACCCTTTGGGGCGTGACACGAAGAACATCGCCCGTAGTATCACTTTGAAATGATTAATACTTAGGGAGTTTCTAAGGTGGATATAGGAAATGGTCAGTTTAATTGATTATATTTAAAGTGATAACCCTAAAACGAGAATCGTTGATTTTCCTATAAACTTAGTCTCTCCTGGGCAGGTGGGTCATGGAGTAATGGTTCTTCAACCTTTAAAAAAAGGGCGTAAATCTTTTTCCTATTTAGATTCTAGATCATCCAAACTTGTATCTGTGCATATGGTTGAATGCTTGCATTACATATGAGTTGTTAATAACTTGTGTGGTGTATGATATGTCTGGTTATTCACTGAGTTATGGTTTTGCTCATACTCCAACAATCTTTTTTAGGTTTAACTTACGACCATGGTTAGTCACTTCCAGGAGTATGGCTCCGGTAAGAGCTTAGGAGCTGGAAGTCTATGGTTATACTTTGGATTAATGATTATGTATTCCTAGAATAGATTATCTAGTGCTATTTCATTAGTTGTGTGCTACAAGAAGACTACCTGGTTTGTAGTAGTTCTGTGATATTTTATGATTAAGATAGTAGTTATTCACGAATTTACTTCTTACATGTATTTATCATTTCTTATCAAGCAACTAAAAGATCCTGTTGTTTTGAAAACCTGTAATTCACTGAAGGTAATCTAGTGATAGTATTCAAGTGAGACTTGTTTATTCTACTAGGGTACCCTCGGGGCGTGACACATTAAGGAAATGCTTGACGGAAGATCTGAAAGCAAGGCTCAATTCAAGTAGACTTCATATGCTTGGCGATATGGTCAAAAGCATAAATCTTTTTAACTAAAATTACTTGTTTTAAGGTTACGTATCACCAAACCCTGAATGGAGGGCGTAAATCCATTAAACATATAATTCCTGGAAAACTATATGCCTTGTTTGCCTACGTGTATGTTGCATCTCATTTGTTTGCTTAAATAACTTGTTTGGAATTTTCGTTTCAAGAAGTTATTTATGGAAATAGTTTTCACTAAGCCTATTAGCTTATTGTAAATCCCCGAAGTTTTGTGAACAATTAAAGCTTAAACCCTAATTAGAAGTCAACCGGATTTCTGAAGTCAACAAAATCCTAGTTTACCGTAACCGCTTAAGTCCGGCATCCCTGTTTAAACAACCCTAAGAAAGTAAGAATGAGATTAGTGAGTAGAATAGTTCGTAATTATCTAAGGAAGCTTAAAAAATCAGTTTAGTAAAACCGCAACTCGTTTTGAACCCGATCGGACATAATTCTTGAAAAAACATGTTCCGGGGCTCGGAATAGTAAAAATATTTCAAATATACCGCTAGACTCGTAAAAATATAAGATTTTCAAAAATATCAATTTCATAATTTTTCGGTAGTTAAAAATATCAGATATCGCATTTATACACGTATTTTGTTACTACCGATACTTAAATTGTCATGTCTACTTTACATTACACTATTTACTACTATTCTACACTATTTATCTATCTTTACTTTTTCTTACAACCTACTCTTACAACCTACTCTTACAACCCATATCTCTATTTCTTACAATTTTCATTTCCAATACAACTTCACGTCTCTCATATATTACTTTTAATTAACAAAAATACAAAAAAAAAAAATTCACTCCCTCTCTCCTTCACTAATTGCATCGGCCCCCTCTCTCTTTCTTCTCTAATTTGTTTTATTTTTATTTATTTAATTAACACAAATTATCTCCCACATTTTTCTATAAATACCCTTCTTACTTCCGCTTCTTTCACACCTTTCCTACACTAAAGTTACTCTCCCAAAATTCTCCAAGAATCCTCTCCTAAGAAGTTCTCTCAAGTTTAGTTCTTTTAGGTAAAAATTCTTCAAGTCTTCTTTATATTCATTTACTTAGTATGAGCTGCCTTTGGGGTAGGCAAAAGCCTCAGGTCATGGGTTCGAATCCTAGAGTCTGCAGACTGGGTTCAATTCTGCCTGAGGGTAACAACACCTATAGTGCCCGTGGTACCTTGAGGGGCATGCGTTGGTTGGGGTCACCATGATGCAATGGTGGTGTTGACCATTACCACTAGGGGGCCAGTGGTGGATTTGTCTGCCTTGAAATCGCATCGCCGTCACCTGAGGGGGGCGGGGTGTGACAAATTTTATTTTATTTTATTAAGAAAGTACTCTTACAATTAATACTTTAAGGTACACCTTACATATATCACTTTCTTTTCACTTCAATCTTTCTACAGTTTGTCCCACACTTCATGGCATATTTTTCCTTCTTTATGGCTGCCATTGTTCTTTAATTACTCCTAATTTGACTAAAATAAATATATTCTACTCCTTCTTAAAAAAGCTACATTACACATTTATTACACAATTCAATTTCAAGTCAAAATTCAAACAAATTCCCTCTCTCTCTCCTCTCACATTCCACGTGCAGCACACAAAATTGGCTGCCCTTGTTTTATTTTTTTTTCTTTCTTACAATTAATACACTCATTTTGTCTCTCTCTTTCATTTACTCACTTTTCCTTTTTCATTCCTTTGCTTTTTCTCTCTGTTTTTCCTCTCTTTTCTTCTTCATTTTTGCTCTTGTTCCTACAAGAACCAAACTGCCCCAATTCTTTTATTAGTTCCCACCTATATTTCTTGAGGATTTTTAAGCAAATCTTCTTCTCAAAGCTTCCATAGGTGATATAGGTAAAGTATAGTGAGAGTTTCATGCATCAAATGACATTCCATTAGCTTAAAAGCTAAGGATGATGATGCCAAAGTGAAACACTCCATTTCTCTATGATTTTTCTCTTGTATCATTCTTATTTTCTTATTTGAAGTAGTTATATTTTATCGATCTAATTTTTCGTAGCTTTGATTTTCGTTTATGCCATAGATCTTTATATTTGAGTTATTATTTTTGTTATTGCTTATGATTTATGCATATTTTCCTCATTCACATATGTTCATGCATTTATAACTAGTGTAGTAAACTAGATCTAGTGTTTTGAGTTCATAAAATGCATTAGACTTTGTTTTATGTTCATGAATAACTTGTAGTAGCATGATGATAGTAGGAATGTTTTAGAAAACTCAAGATCTATTTTATTTTCAACAAAAATCATTTTTGAAAATTCGGATGAAAAATGAACCATATTTAGAAAAGTTATTTTTCAACTTCAAAATGTGTATTTTTCATTTAAAATGAAGGGCTTAGGGTATAGATAATATAAATGAGTGATTTTAATGAATAAAGTTTAGATCTATGAGTTTATAGTTTACTACCATGGGTTTCTTTTAGATTTATGTTCATATTAAGAATAGATCTTGATTTTGAACTTAAACAAAAATAGTGAAATTCGTATTTTGGTAAGGCTCCCATTTAAAAACCACTTTCCAAGTGTCAAAATGAAGTTTTTACTTGAAATAATAAAAGCTTAATATATGTATACCATAAAGACTTCTTTTTACAAGAATCAAAGGTGATTTTCCAAAGTTATTTTCAAAATAAAAATATTATTTTCGGATTTAGGTCAAGACATATTTTAAAAAAAAAAAATTTCCAACTTAAAAATGAAGTTTTTATTCAAGGTATGGAAGGCTCTTAAGATAGGATGTAAACCCCGATATTCTTAGTAGTCAAGTAAACTCCAGGAATCGAAAAGCAAAACCCTAAATCGGTCCAGTTCAAGCTTAGTGAGAGAAGCTTATAAACCCTAGATCCAGCTTTCCTTCGGTTTCATAACAAAAGAAGTTTTAAAAAATATGTGAAGATGAATTATTTTTTTAAAGCATATTTCAAACCTTAAAATGTTTTAAATTCGAGAAATTTCCTAATCCGGGCCTTTTCGAGCTTAATTACGGAAAAACGTGCCTCGGGACCAGAAACTTAGAAAAATATCCTGGAATATTCATTAGAACCGAAATTTTATAAGGATTTCAAAATATAAATTTTATAATTTTTCGGGCTATAAAAATTACAGTTATAGCCTTTTCCCGTATTTTTTTTACTACCGATAAAGTAGATGTCTTATCTACTATTTACAAGTACAACCTACACGACACACTTCCTATATCCTATTCTTATATCCTTACAACTACTCATTATATTTTCTTTTTTAAGAAAATTTTGTTTCCTAATTAATTATAATATTTATTACATTTTATTACTTAAATTACAAATTTTATCAAAAAAATTCAAATCTCTCTCTCTTCCTCTCATCTTGGTCGGCGCACCCCCTCCCCAATTTCCCCCTTTTTTTTATTTTTGCTTCTTTTATTATAATTATACCTTAATTCCTCTAATATATAAGCTCATTTTCTCTCTCTCTCTCCTCATTTTCACTCTTTCCAAATTTTTACAAAGGTTAAAACTCTCTCTTTTTCCCCTCCTAGTGCCGTGACACTACACACACACACACACTCACTCATAAGCTCATTGCATCTTCTTTTCTACTCCAAATCTCCATTTAGGTGATGATTCCAAGCTTTGTTATTACATGATCTTGTAATGGCAAGACTATTCTTATGTGTTTTCCACCTTAAATCCCAATGAGCAAATGCTAGGGATGAGAAAACACTAATACAAGAATATGAAGCCATCACAAGAAGTAGATCTTGTGTTTAATGAGTTTTTTTTGGAATAATATCATGTTCATGCATATAAAGTAGAGATCTTGCATGAAAAATGTATGTTCATGTCTTTAAACTCATGTTCATGCACTATAAGTTGTAGATCTAGTGTTTAGACATTCATATCATTATTGACATTCATGTTCATATGAATATTTTGTATCTTTATGCTTAATGATCATAAAAGCTTAGTCTTGTATGTATAAATGTGTTAGTTGATAGATCTTCATGAGTATAAGGCAAGAAACTTGAAAAGAAAAGATTTTTGTTAGAAAAGTTCAAAGGAAAAATTCGGATGATTTTTGAAACCTATTTTGAAAACCTTTGAAACCACTTTGAAACTCATATTTTACATGAAAAATGAAAGGTATATGTAATAGGTATCTCTAAGGAATAATTTTTACAAGTTGAAATGAGTTTGGGCATGAGTAATGTGTGAAACAAGTAGTGGAATTAAGATGGAAAATTTTGAGTTAGTGATCAAATTGTTAAATTCGTAATTTGAAGTGATGCCTACATGTCAAATTTCAAGTTTTTTGTGTTAAATGAAGTCCTTAGACAATAGATATAGTAAAGCCTTAAATTTTGATGTATTAAACAAGTTTTCTCATAGGAAATATGCAAGAAATGAAATTTTCCAAAATTCAAATTTTTGTGGAAAGCTTGTTTAAAAACATAATTGCAAAGTGAAAAATGTGAATTTCTATGTAGAAATGAAGGTCATGGGTAATATAGATGATAAAGACTCTTTTTATTTAGATAACAAGTAAATTTTAAGAATAAAATCCTAAAACATTAGGAGATGCAAAATTGGAAAAATGGATTTTTTTTTAGAAATGACTATTGTGGAGTCTTGTAATAATTAGGAGTTCTTAAAAGTTTCATTATCAAAAATCATCATGGCCATGCATATATTGAACTCATTAAATGTCATTCATATTAGGAATTCATTCATACTCCATCTATACATGAATCATCAACTAGGAACATTGTGATTAAGTGCAAAACAAGTTTTCGAAAATGAAAAAGTTACAGAACAGATCTGATCCCTCTGTTTCGTGACCTTAAGGCTTTCAAAACTTAAAATTAATAATATAAATAGATAAATCTTTCAAAGTAGATAGAAATCGATATAAAATTTGCAAAATTCCGAATTAAAATGACCAAGTTATGGCCGTTTAAGTTGGAACTTCCGCAAATAGCGAGAATTGCGATTTTGTCTATCATAGATGCATAGCTTGAATTAGTTAAGTGATGAAATTCTCATTAGGTTATTCTTATTTAGTAGGTGATCCCGAGAATGACGATACCTTACCACCTGACTACTACTATTAAGAGACTGGCGTTCCATGGCTGAGTGAGTATTAGTTCCGATTTCAATTATTGCTTGTGATTATAATGATAGTTGCATTAGTTGCTTAGGCAAAGATAAAAATGAATATGCATGATGGGGTAATTGGGAATTATATTGTCTGTTGTTGTTATGTGAAGTGGAATTAAAGAATATCGAAGTTGGGTGATAAGTTATTTCTTGTATAGAGAGGATCTAGAATTGATTGTTTACGAATATTGCTTGGCCACCTAAAAGAATTGGATTAATCGAGTGTTGGACTTCAATTATAATTGGAACTCATTCATATCACGATGGGGATGGAACATTAGCATTTGTTGGTTTTTCGTGATCCATAAAACAAATATGTTGGTTAATCGTGATCCATAAAATGAATATGTTGGTTAATCGTGATCCATAAAACGAATTATTAATCAGTTGACCATGAGCTTAAACGGCAACTTACCACAGGATTCGTTAATCTGCTAACTCGGGATGGAGGACGCAAGTCCATCCACATATGATTTCCGACTGGTCATATGTTTGCTAAATCCACTTGTTTGATGCATTTCACTTGATTGAATAATCATTTGCTTGAATGAATTGTCTTAATTGCAATATGGAAGTTTTCACTCACTAAGCTAGTTAGCTTACGCCCCTATGGTTTTTACTTATTGCAGCATGAATTCATTTGGGCCAAGGCAGGCTACAGCTCAGGGACCGGAGCTAGAAGTTTTCCTTAGAAGTTTATTTCGATTTTGTTTAGACTTCTACAGGAAACCAAAAGACTCTGGTTGACTATAATGAACTTAATATTCTTTTGCGGGAGAATGCCCCTTAGACTTTGTAATTTATGTATGTGTTTTTGTTTATTATCTATGGCTATCGAATGCCACATTAAACTTCTTAACTCCATTGAATAGAGTATTCTATTGTCGTAAAGGGACGTTTTACATCTATACAAAACTCCCGAAGGGCTCGGATAGTAATTCGAGAATCTTATATAGTATGTGGCGGACTGTTACGTTTAGGATACCCCTATGGGGCGTGACATAGGATATGTAAGGAGTGGATTTTCATAAGTTTAGATAGATTTTATCAAAAGATAGGTCCAAAAATAAATTTGGTAAATTCGGATCTCAACCAAGACTAATTTTGAAAACCCATTAATCAACTTCAAAACTTGTGTTTTATATGAAAAATGAAGAGTTTAGATCATAGATATCATTAAGTAGTGATTTTTATAAATTGAAATGAGTTTTGATGAGATTAATGTATAAAACAAGAAATAGAATCAAGATGGGAAATTTTGAGTTACTAGTCAATTTGTGAAATTCGTAATTTTGAATGAAGGCCATAAGAACACCTATTATCCAAGCTCAAAATGAAATTTTTATGTAATGAATGGAGTCCTTAAGTAATAGGTACCATAAAGTCTTAAATTTTGATGCATTAAACAAGTTTTTCCCAAAGGAATCATTCAAAAAGTGGACTTTTTAAAATTTGGAATTTTTGAGTAAATCCTAATTGAAAACATATTTGCAAAGTGTAAAATGCAAATTTTTATGTAAAAATAAAGTCCTTAGTGGTTATGTATGGTTGAGACTTAATTTTCTAAATATCAAATGATTTTCACTTAAAGGAATCACTCAAAAACCAATTTTCATAAAATTCGGATTTTGGAATCAATCCTACTTGAAAACATGTTTACAAAGTGTAAAATGGAAATTTTTATGTAGAAATAAAGGTCGTAAGTAATAGATATAATGAAGACTCAATTTTAACAAAAATAATTATATTTTCTTAAGAAATAAATCCAAAACAAATGGAAGTGATCAAAGTTAGAAAACTAGATTTTTCATAAGTAGTTGTTATTATGGTCTTGCAAAATAAAAAGTTATAAAATTTTCTTTTAGCAAAAATCATTAAGATCATACATACATTAAGCTCATCTCATGTCATTCATGTTAGGAAATCATTCATATTTCATGTATACTTGATTCATCAAATAGAAACATTCCAAACATTTACAAAACTATTTTTCGGAATCGGAAACCATTACTGATCAGATCTGATCCCTCTGTTCTGAGACTTAAATTTTTTTCAAAACTTAAATATAATATTAGAATTAGATAGATCTTTCAGAGTAGATATAAATCGATATATAATTTGCGAGATTCCGAGTTAAAATGACCAAGTTATGGCCGTTTTAAGTTGGAATTCCCGCTTAGGATGAGAATTACGAATTTGATAGTTCATATAAAATCGTTTGGATTAGTTTGAGTTGAAATACTTATTAGAGTATTTCTTCCTTTTTAGGTGATCCCAAAATCGATGATTCCCTACCACCTGATTACTTTTACTAAAATATCGGTGATCCAATGGCTGAGTGAGTATTACTTCCAATTTCATTTATTGTATGTGGTTGTAATAATAGTTGCATTAGATATTTGGAAAAGATAAAATGGATATGCATGATAGGGATGAATGGGGACTATGTATGCTTGTTATTGTTATGAGAAATGAATATAAGAATATCGAAGCCGAGTGATTAACTATTGCTTGTATAGATGAATTATAATTGATTGTCTGCGGTTATTGATTGATCACTTAAAAAAATTGGCATAATTGATTATTCGGAATTGAAGATGAAATTGAACTCATTCATATCACGATGGGGATAGAGCATTAACATTTGTTGGTTTATCATTGTACCTTAAACGATTTTATAGTTTATAGTTGTCCATAAGCTGAAACGGTCTTGGTTCGTACCGTGGGATTCGTTAATCTACTAACCCAGGATGGAGGGCACAAGTCCATCCACATATTATTTCTGACAGGTCATATGTTTGTTGAATTCACGTGTTTGATGCATGTCATTTATCTGACTAATCACTTGATAGTATTATGTGTTATAAATAGAATCCTGAAAGTTCTTACTCACTAAGCTAGTGTAGCTTATACCCGAATAGATGTTTGATTAAACAGGTTATCTCAAGAATGCTAAGTGGGGACTGTGATGATTGGAGCCGAGAATGATTTCGGGATTTCGACAAAGAATAAGAATGTTTGGAGTTATTTGTTAGGTTTTATGATTTGCTTTGTAATAGTTTTATGTAGGGAATTCTTTAGATGAACGTAATTGAAGTATAATATGTTTTGTATTTGGAGTACAGTAAATTGAATTTCCCTTACATTGTTAGTCAAGTTATACTAACATAAAATGTATTACCCCGATGAGTCTTTCCCATGTGTTAGACACCTTGTACATAGTATGAAAGCCTTCGCGTGACTGAGGTGGTCATTCTTGGGCTTTAATATTGTGTACGGTGGACTACCATGTTTAGGGTACCCTTCGGGGCATGACAACTTTTGTGGAAACAAAGATCACAAAATCCTTAACTGTCCTAAGAAGAATGGTACTATCTGTTTTGGTTACGCAAAGGGAAAGCATGGTGCCAACATTTGCCCAACCACAATGAGAGAATGCTACGTATGTAGGCGCCTCATTTGTAGGACTAGGAATTACCCCACAAATGCTAAGGAAACGTGCTACATGTGCAAAGTGACGTACCTCTATATATATGAAGAATTAAAGTCATAAGGTCTATGGGACGACCCCAGCCATTCCCTAAAGGAGATGACTCATCCAAGAAAGAATGTGGAACTTCATTTAGAGATCCTATCACAAAATCTCACCACAAAGGAAAAGAAAAAGCTCCTGATGATGAAGACGAGAGATCAATAGGCTCAAATTATCAAGAAAATGTTCCTACCCTGTGAAAAGAAATTCGAAGCAGGGATGGAAGCTAAACCTTCTGTAAAAGCCTTAATATATCGATAGGAGTAACGCCTTTGTTAAAGGATTAATGATGATGTAAATATTGTCTATGTAATGATTTGAAATTTTAACCATGTTTTGCATCCTTTCTCTAAACTTTTGTAAAGGAAGTATTTGAATCTTCCTTCTGTTTCCATATATTTGTTTTAATGATATGAATTTCCTTTTTCATTATTATGATTTTAGTCAATTTTCAATATTTCTTACATATAATATATATTTACTCATTTTCGTACTCGATTGCTATTAGCATGTTTCTTGAATGTTTCTCCGAAAAACGTCTAAGACTTAATAAAGTTCAAGAATCTCACACTAGCTTAATAAAACCTGTAGAACAAATAGGAGACGCACTTGTGCACAACGCAACCCAGAAATACCCCCCGTAGAACCTGAGAACCCAGAAGGACCTCAATAACCAAATCAACCAAGAATGGACCAAGCTAACATCAAACAACTTGCCAACCTCATAAAGGATTTCGCTCAACAGGCTCATGCTATGCCCATACTAGTACCTGTACAAGAAGCGGCACTAGAAGTTCCAACACCACCCATGGGAACAACACCAACTGAGCCGGCATCATCAAAACCTTATTAGAGTATGTTGCCAGAGTTCATCAAGTGCAATCGATATTTTGATGGAGCTTTCGGAAAACCAGATGAAGCCAAGGATTGGTTAGCACAAATAGAGCGATCTTTCAATGCTTTTGAAGTACCACAACACCTTCAGCTTACATATGGTACTTTTATGCTGAGATTCAATGCAAGGATATGGTGGGATTCCAAAAGTAGGGAGCTTCTACTGCCAATCACATGGGAGATATTTTGGCATGAATTCTTGGAGAACGTTTTCCCCAGAAGCTTGAGAGTCCAATATAGTGTTGATTTCTTAAGTATCTCTTAAGAAGGCCGTAGCCTTGAACAATATGAAACAGAGTTTAATAAGTTGTTACAATATGCCCCTGAATCATATAAGAATAGCAAGGAACTCGAGAGGCAAGTATTCTTAGGTGGATTGGACGAAGACCTTCGCATCAAGTTGATAGAGTTTAACATCAAAGATTTTCGAGAATTAGTAGAAAGAGCACGAATTGTGGAAGGTGCTAAGAAAAGGAGGAGGACGGAAGGGAATGTCATGATAATTGAGGAAGAATTTATAAGTAAACCTAGCTTAAGCCTCAAAGTCAATAAGCTAGAACCATCGGTCAACCCAAGTAGAAAGAAGGATAAAAAGAAACTGGATATCCAATGTTGGAAATGCAAAGGGGGACACCAACCAAGACATTGTCCCAAGCTACAACACAAGTGTTACTATTGTGGAAGTCCGAATCACAAAGTCTTAAGATGTCCAAAGAAAACCTCTGCCACCTGCTTGATTTGTAAGGAACCAGGACATATTGCCAAGCAGTGCCTTAAGAAGAAAAATACGGATAATACAAAAAATGGAAATGATAGCAGGAATGGGATATACTCGATAATACCCCCAGTACGTGTGTACAACTTACAAGGACAATGGGTTTGCGAAGATACCGACCACAAAGAGATAGAATTCACTACATTGGAAGAGGACAATAGTCATGGATGCGATTCTATATCAGGTTACTGACGTACGCTTAGATAATAAATTTCTTGTTATACCGCTTGGACCAAAGGAACAGTTTGCTAGTAATGACCATAGATTATGTAATCATCACCTTTCTCCCCTAATACAAAATAAATATATGATCGTAAAAAATTTAGCTCATATCAAAAGAAGAAATCAAATCAAATACCATCTTCCCTGAACACCTCGAAAACAAAGTACATCAAAAGCTTAACTATTACCACTTAAAGGCTAGAACCAGTGATGATAAAATCTCAACATACAATTTTCAAATTTTTCATCTTGATCTCAAACCTTGTCAAGATGATCACGTAAATAATAAAACAACAATATCTTTAAGAATGGAATGAGTATGAATATTGCATATTTTATACGTGTATGTCATATATATACTCACATAAGAATGGGAAAGCGAATTCACAACCTTCCTTTGTTAAGTGAATGTACCAGTGTCATGTCATATTGAGTCGTCATCAGTTCAAAATTGAGTCAAGTCAAGTGGCGAGTCGTCAGTCATCTGTCATGTTGGTTGAGTTTGAAACTCTTCAAAAAAGTCAAGTAAAGTGAAGGTTGAAAGTCGCTAAAAACCAAATCTTATTGATTTTATATATATGCTATATTGCATAGAATATTAAACGCATAGAATTAACGAAATTCCCAATATCACCGACTAAAGATAAACGAGGAATAGAAATTACGAAATAAAAAATACTAAAACACCGATAAACATCCAAACCCTTTTGTCGAAGTAAAACTAAAGAAGGTATCAGATATATGAAGACTAAGGAAACGACATAATGAAATCATAATATCGTTCCAACAAATAAAAGTGAGACGAGATTTCAAATATCAAGAATATTGATGAAATGCGACATACAATTTCTCATCAAGTTCTACAAGCCTACGTACGCATAACAAGTTTTGAGGACAAAACTTTCTTTAAGGTGGGTAGGTTGTAAACCCCTGAAAATTTCACAATGCTTAGAAAATAATCCTAAGTGTCAAATACTGGAAACGAAACCCTAAAAATCAAACCATGTTAAAACTTAATTCTAAATAAGATCAAAAACAAGATTTCTTAATCTGACAAAAAGAGAATCCTCACAAAAATAGAAAATCCAACTATCGGTTGAATCAACATCCGTACATCAATCAAATCAGCTAACCGTTTCTTAACACGCAAATCAAGACAATATATCCAAATAACGCTCGACAACGAAATGCTAAGATCTTAAATCCTTCGGTAAATTTTAGAATCGAAAATTTTAATTTTCACCAAAAGTCAAACTGAGTCAAGTCATAACCCTAGACTCGGTTCAACGATCCCGAAAACTAAAGACTATTAAATAATCATAAATAAAATAAGATAAACCATAGATATCGAGCTAAAAATATAAAATGGTTAAAACTCCTAAATTATATGATCTTACGAATAACTCAACAAAACTGGAAGTCAAACTGGATCCCTAAATGTCAACAAAGCTTATAACAAACCTTGTATTTAAGATCCGGCAATCCCGCACTCTTAAAACCTAAATAACGAAATGAAAGTAATTGTTGATAATATTCGTAATAATATAGGGAAGCTTAAAAATATCAGATTCGCAAATTTCTAGTGTCCTTCGGATCCAAACGGGATCAGTTTTCAAAAAATGCGCCGATATACTGGATGGCCAAAATATTCTGTTAATACCAATAGACTCGTAAAATATAAAGTTTTCAAAAATATCAGTTTTAGAATTTTTCGGCAACTAAAAGATACAGATATCGTATTTATATGCGTATTTTTATTACTACCGGTACTTTAATTGTTTAGTCTACTATTCATAGTACTTTTCACTATTCATTACTATTTCTCTATCTCTACTTTTTCTTACTACCTATTCTTACACCTACATACCTATTTCTTACAATTTTCTTCTCCTATAAAAATTATACACCATATATTATCAAACTTATCTTACACATTTCTTTTAAAATTAATTTTTAACCAAATTTGCTCTCTCCTTTTCCCTATTGCCGTCTACCACTCTCTCTCCTCCTCTCCTCCCATTTATTTTCTTTTTCAATTAATTTAATTACATCTAATTTTCACTCTAAAATTCTATAAATACCACCTTCCTCCTTCATTCTTTCACACAATTTATTTCACTACCAAAACTCTCTCAATTCTCTATACAAACACTCTCCATAAATTTTTCATCTACCAAAACTCTCTTTCACCAAATACTCACAAAAATTTCTCTCTATGCAATACAACTACTATTTCTCAATAACCACATAACCATACATTCACTACCATCTTCATACCATATAAATAATTTAGGTAAAAATTTCTTCCAACCATTTAGTTATCCATGTCATGTAACTTAGCATGACTATGGTGTTGTTTTGAAACTCATATGAGTAGTAAAAGCAACAACATGTTCATGTTTTGTTCTTGCATATGAACTTCCTATTTTATTATATTGTTATGTTGATTTTATTATTCATATCTAACTAAATATATTTATGTATTTATATATAATCTTTAGAGCATATAAGCTCACTTGTTATTTATTTAATTTCATGCTTTGCAATTTATTTATTTCATGCTATTTCCTTAAGACTAATCTTTCTAGTCTTAGACTTGTCCATATCAAGTCAAAACAATCTTTTATTTATTTTCTTTAACCTTTTGGGACTAGTCCATTCTTAGTCCCAGGATGTCTTGATGAGGCTAAGGCTCCCAATACTTGACCGAGATACCTTGATGAAGCTAAGGTTCTCAATACTTAATATTTTTGCTTATTATTATTTGTTTCTAGTATTTTCTTATGTTCTTACTATATTACATACTCATGATACTTGCATCTACAAAATGATATTGTCTCGACTAATTCTACAATAGAATTTTATTTTATTAAAGGAACTTAAAACTAAATTTTCTATTATGTGACTTGTCACAAAATAATGAAGTTATTATCAAATAACATAGAAATAGAGTAATACAAGTTTTCTCAAAGTTTTCTTAAATAACAAAGATAGTTTAACCAAGGAAACAGAAGAAATAAATACTTTCATTGTATATTATGGGAACCTAAGTTTTAGTAAAATAATTTGTTAGTTTTCAAAGTTCTTACAAAAAGCTTAAAAATTAAACTCTTTTAAACTCCATGACAAAACCAAGAAACAAACTAGTTTTCAAAGTTATGATAAAATCAACTCATAAAGTTATGAACCCACTTAGAAAAATAATGATTTTTAAGTTCCTAAAGAAGAGACTTATTTTCAAAGGATATAAATAAGATAAGATTAAAAACAAAGGATTTTATCAATAAAGAGGATTCTTTTCAAAGGAAATAAAAAAACATGTTTTAGAAAATAAAAACTTATATTTTAGATACTAAGTATAAGAAGACAAGACTCTTTTTCTAAAACCATTCTAAATACAAAGTTATAAAAAGGTTTTCAACAACTTAATACACTTTGATAACTTTAATCTTTTACCACTAGAAGCAAAATTTATGAAAGACTAAGGTTAAAGGAAAAATTTACTTGTTTTTGGAAAAAGAAGGAAGAAAATAAAATAAGAATATACTCATTTATAATAACCTATGAAAATATAAATTTTCTTCAAAAGACTTGAAAAGAAATTGTCAAAGTTAAAGTTTTAACAACTCAAAAATGAATTATTTTATGGAATAAATTGTTGAGACACTACCATTAAAATTTTGCATATAAAGTAACTCATCTATACTCAAAGGATTTATCAATTATATACATATATATATATATATCTATATTTTTTTCTAAAGGATTTTTGAATGAAGTTGAGGAGAAAATGATTTGCAAAAGTTTAGAAATATTCATTTTAAATCTGTGCCCAATGTTTTCAGAACCCAAATGACCTTATATGTCAAAGATAACCTTAGAAATGGATAGATCTTTTCGAATAGGTAGAAAACGGTATATTATATGCGAAATTCCAAGTTAAAATGAGCAAGTTATAGCCATTTTAAATTGGAATTTCATTCTATACGATTTGATGAACATAGTGAAATATAATTAGAAGGTTTAAATGGAATTTCTACGAAATACTCATCCCTGGTATTTCTTTTGTCTAGGTGATGAAGGATACGAGAATACCCTACCTAAGGATTACTACGACTAAGAAGATCGCGAAATGGACGAGTGAGTTATTTCCTCAATTTCGTTATCTTGCTTGTGCTTGTAAAGTAGTAGCATTAATATACTTGGAAAAGATAAAAATGGATATATATATATATATATATATATATGGGGTATTCAGGTTATGTATATGTGATTCTATGTTCATGCGTGAAATGAGAATTAAGAATATCGCAACTTCAACTGCTTGTTTAGTGTTTTGTTTACTTACTTGTACGACTGCTTATTATTGCTAATTGATTGATCGCCCCCTAATAAACCTTAATAAATTTGGCTAAGAAAAAAAAAATGCTCACGGATAGCATCTATCGAGTCACATCTTTCGGAAGGTTGCTACTCCTACGCATAGAGTTAGATTAGCTGTGACGGCTGTGACACGAGCCATGTTCCTTCCTAGAGAATCCAAATCGCTTTGGGAATGTCACTCAAGTTCGGAGCCGAGCCAACGAACACTTTGGGTGAGGACCTGAGGACTAGCAGTAGAAGATCGAGGATTTTCAACCCCTAACCTTTGATATGGAAGGGTGAATGAATCCATTCTATATGGTTTCTGAATAACTATATATTTGTGTAATCACAGATTGTTGCATTGTATGCATAGCATATGTGTGAAATCTAAAATGACTTGTTTGAAAATATGGTATGAATGAAAAGGAATATCTCACTAAGCTAGTTGTAGCTTATTACCCTATAGATTTTGCTGAAATAGGTATACCCGTAGCTTAAATTGAGGACCATGACGTTAAGGAAGTTATGGAGGGATGTTAAGCTTTTTTGAAGGAAATGAAAACATAAGATGAAGTAATTTTGTAAGGTTCTTTATATGTAATGACTTATATGATTAGTGTTATGTTGATTCTAAGATGTATCTTTATTGAAGACAATAGAAGGATATGCCCCTAAGAATTGTAATTTAATATGTTTATGTTTTATAATAAGTATTCTCTTTGCCTTTTTACTTATTTATTATCAATATAAATTGCGCTACTTCGATGCATTCCTTTTTGTGATTTACGCCTTGTACATGATATGGAAGCCTTTGCGTGACTAAGGTAGTCATTCCTAGGCTTTAGTATTGTGTACGGCGAACTACCACGTTTAGGGTACCCCTCGAGGCGTGACAAAAGGTCTCCTTCTTTTGTCGACATAGCTTTTCTGAAGGCTCTGAGCTGCTTGTAATCTTTGTCGGATCATTTGGACTTCATCGTTGGCATCCTGTATCAATTCCAGTCCTAAAATTTGGCTATCACCCACCTCATCCCACTGAATTGGTGATCGGTACTTTCTACCGTATAAGGCTTCATATGGTGGCATTCCAATTGAAGCTTGATAACTATTGTTATATGCAAACTCCACTAGCGGCAAATACTCATCCCAGCTACCTTTAAAGTTTAATACACAAGCCCTTAACATGTCTTCAAGAATCTGGATTGTCCTCTCAGACTGTGCACCTGTATGAGGATGATAGGCAGTACTAAACACAACTTTAGTGCCTAAAGCTTGATGTAAGCTCTTCCAAAATGTTCCAACAAATCTAGTATCTTTGTCTGACACAATGGTCGTTGGGACTCTGTGTTGTCTCACAATCTCTTTGATGTACAACTATGCTAAAAGTTCCAATTTATACCTCGTCCTAATAGGTATAAAGTGAGCTACCTTTGTAAGTCTATCTACAATCACCCATACTGAGCCAAATTTTTCTCTTGTTTTGGGTAGGGCTGTAACGAAATCCATGGTAATATGCTCCCACTTCCATTGGGGTATTGGCAAAGGCTTCGGCTCACTTGCTTGTCTCCTGTTCTCAATATTAATCATCTGACAAGTGTGGCACTTAGACACATACTCAGCGATTTCCTTCTTCATGTTATTCCATCAATACAACTTTTTCAGGTCATGGTACATCTTGTTTCCTCCTAGATGGATGGAATAACTAAAATAGTGTGCTTCTCTCAATAACTCCTTCTTCAATTTTCCTTGTTATGGCATACATAGTCTTCCTTTGTTTCGCATCACACCATCTTCATCAATGTAAAACTCAGGTGCTCTACCAATCTATATTCTCCACTTTATCTCCAGGACGTTTTGATCATCTATTTGGGCTGTTTTGATCCTTTCAATCAAAGTAGGTTGAATCTGTAGGTTCACCAATCTTCAAACCACTTGTCTAGTCACTATTTCCTATTCAAGTTTCCTCATGTCATCAATTATGTGCCGTTTTGATGTGACTAAGGCTGCTAAATTCTCATTTCTCTTTCTACTTAGGGCATCTGCTACAACATTTGCCTTCCCTGGGTGGTACTGTATATCCACATCATAGTCTTTGATGAGCTCCAACCGTCTCCTCTGTTTTATGTTTAGCTCTCTTTGGATAAAGATGTACTTGAGACTTTTATGATTTATGTACACTTTACATCTCTTCCCATACAGGTAATGTCTCCAAACCTTCAATGCATGAACCATTGCTGCTAATAAGAGGTCATGCATTGGGTAGTTCTTCTCATATGGCTTCAATTGTCTGGAAGCATATGCTATCACCTTGCCTTCCTGCATCAAAACACACCTTAATCCTTGTATTGAATCATCGCTATATATAGTATACTCCTCACCACTCATAGGTGAAGTCAACACTGGAGTTGACATTAACTTCTCCTTCAATCGTTGGAAACTGCTCTCACAATCATCACCCCATACATACTTCACCCCTTTTTGTGTCAACCTGGTTAATGGACTTGCTATCTTGGAGGAGTTTTCTACAAATCTTTTGTAATAACTTGTCATTCCTAGAAAACTTATGATCTTCGATATGCTTTTAGGTCTTAGCCATTCAACCACTACCTTTACTTTGTCAAGATCCATAGAAATTCCATTCCCATCTACAATGTGTCCCAAGAAAGACATTTGTTCTAACCATAATTCACAATTGGTGAATTTAGTGTATAGCTCCTTGTCTTGCAGTCTGGTCAACACTAGTCTCAAATGCTCTTCATGCTCCTCCTTTGACTTCGAATACACTAGCACATCGTCAATGAACACTACCACAAAAAGGTCTAAATATTCTCTAAAGACTATTCATGAGATCCATAAATACTGTCGGTGCATTGGTTAGACCAAAAGGCATAACAACGAATTCGTAATGCCCATATCGGATTTTGAATGCTGTCTTCTGAATATCCTTTGCTCTGACCCATAGCTAGTGATATCCATACCTAAGATCAATTTTAATGAATATTCCTGCTTCTACTAGCTGATCAAATAAGTCATCCATTCTAGGTAACAGGTACTTGTTCTTGACCGTTACCTGGTTCAACTCCCAATAATCTATACATAATCTAATGCTCCCATCCTTCTTCTTTGCAAACAACACTGCAGCTCCCCATGCCGACACACTAGGTTTGATAAACTTCTTTTGGAGCAATTCTTCCAACTATACTTTTAATTCAACAAGTTTTGTAGGAGCCATTTTGTAAGGTGTCTTTGAAGTAGGTAAGGTACCTGGCTTCAAATCTATACAGAACTTTACTTCCTGCTCTGGTGATAACCTTGGTAAGTCTTCTAGAAACACATCAAGGTATTCACAGACAACTGCTACCTGTGTAACATCTGTCCTGTGTTCATTTTCTACTATCATAGCTGCCAAAGATGACTTTCCCCACAACTCAAAGGTAGGCAGAGTTAGAGGTCTTTGTATCTCAAGCCTGTACTTAAATTGATCTCCATCGGACAGACTAAACTTTACAGCTAAATTATAGCAGATTATCATAGCATGGTGTTTCACTAACCAATCAACTCCAAATATCACATCAAAGTCTACCATATCCATGACTACAAAATCTGCAGGTAAATGTCTATCCATCATCTCAATATTCACATTTTTACATATCTTATTCAACATAGCCCCGCTCCCCAAAGGCATATTCACAGACAAACATACAGGTATAAGTTCAACGTGTACACCACAAATAGCAACAAAAGATTCAAATATACTAGAAAAACTTGCACCAGTATTGAAGAGAACATAGGCACTATGCAGCAGTATGCGAAGCGTACCTTCTATAATGTCCACGCTAGAGGTATCTCGATGCTGGAGGGCATATACCTTGGTTGGCACCCTTTGTCCTAGTCAACCTTGAGTTCAACCCATCTGTGCTGCTGAACCCAAAAGCCTTCCTAGCTCCTTGCAGTCAATGGCTTTGTGCCCTCTCTACCTGCACTTAAAACAATAGACTTGGGGAATGATTCTCCTTATGCAAAACCTATGGTTATGTCCCACCTTGCCACATGTAAAACATGCGTTCTCAGGCCACTTGCACTCCCTAATGTCGTGAGTTCTAAGACATCTTATGCACTTCTTTTCTGCAACTTGAATTACTGGCTTGTTCTGCTGTGTAACTAGTCTCTTCCCCCTATCTTGATAAAGAACACTGGTAGCTGGTTGCTTCCCATAATATATCTGGCTCTTTTGAGTCTCATGCCCCTTGATTCTGTTTGGGCCTTGCTCCACTATCTTGGCTTTGTTGACCACAATAGAGTAGTGATTCAATTCCATCAAATTGACTTGATATTAAATTTCAGGCTCTAGACCTATGATAAATCTGCTCAGTTTGGACTTATCAATTGATGCAGCTTAGCTTCATAATCTTTTACAGTCATCTTGCCCTACTGCAATGTATAATACGCTTGAAGCATCTTTTGCTTCACACTATTGGGAAAGAACTCCCTGTAGAAGGCCTGTTTGAACATCTCCCATGTGATTGCTCCTACCATATGATGTTTGGTGCTCATCCACCAATTGTTTGCTCTCCTTATTAGCAAATAGGAGGCTATCACGCCCCGGGGGGTACCATAAATGTAACAATCCGCCACATGCCATATAAGACTCACGAATTACTACCTTAGTCCTTCAATAGTCCTTCAACAGTCTTATATAGATGTAAGGCGTCCCTTTACGATAATAGAATACTTGAACTGATGGAGTCAAAAAGTTTAATTTGGCATTCAATAGCATTAGAAAATAAATCAAAACACATATATAATTAGTTACAAACTCTAAGGGGCATTCCCTTGCAAAAGAATATTGTTTAGAGGTCTTTTACAATCATCCAGGGTCTCTTGGTTTCCTACAGAAGTCTAAACAAAATTGAATACAACTTCTAAAGGAAACTCCTAAGTCCAGTACCTGAACTGTAGGTTGCCTCTGTTTAAGCCATATGAACTGGTGCTGTAAGAAATAAAAACTGTAGGGATGTAAGCTATACTAGCTTAGTGAGTGAAAACTTCCAATATCACATTCATAACACATCATACAAGCAAGTGATTAGTCAGGCAAGTGATATGCATCAAACATATGGAATCAACAAACATATGACTAGCTGGAAATCATATGTGAATAGACTTTTGCCCTCCATCCCAGGTTAGCAGATTAACGAATACTGCGGTACTAGTTAAATATGCCATTTAGGATCTTAGTCAACCAACTTATAAATTCATTTAGGGATCATGATTAACCAACTCATTAATTCGTTTATGGATCACGATTAACCAACTTTTACACTGTTTTGGATCACGGGTAACCAACCAATGCTAATGCTCCATCCCCATTTATGATATGAATGAGTCCATATTTTTTTCAATTTCGAATAGTCAATTATACCAATTCCTTAAGTGATCAATCAATAGTTGCAGATAATCAATCCTAATTCATCTATACACGCAATAGTTAATCACCCAGCTTCGATATTCTTATTTTCAATTGCTCATATCAACAACAACCATACATAATTCCCGTTCATCCCCATCATGCATATCCATTTTATCTTTACCAAATATCTAATGCAACTATCATTACAATCACATACAATAAATGGAATCGGAAGTAATACTCACTCGGCCATTGGATCAGCGGTCTTTTAGTAATAATAATCCGGTGGTAGGGAATCATCGGTTTCGAGGTCACCTAAAAAGGAAGAAATACCCTAATAAGTATTTCATTCACTTAAGTAATCCAAACTATTTAACAAAATTAGTAAATTCGTAATTCTCGTTATTTGCGGAAGTCCCAACCTAAAACGGCCATAACTTGGTCATTTTAACTCGGAATTTCGCAAATTATATATCGATTTCTATCTACTTCGAAAGATCTATCTATTTCTAATATTATTTTCAAGTTTTGAAAAGGTTTGGGTTACGAAACAGTCTGATCAGTTCTGATCAGTAGCAAATTCCAATTCTAAAAAATAGTTTTGTGAATGTTTGTAATGTTTCTATTTTATAGATCAATTATACATGCAATATTGATGATTTACTATCATGAATGGAATGTTATGAGTTTAATGTATGTATGCTCTTGATGATATTTACTAAAAGAAAATTTTAGAATTTCCTTATTTTGTAAGACTTCAAGAATACATATTCTTAAGAAATCTAGTTTCATGACTTTGATAAATCTCATTTGTTTTGGAATTATTACTTAGAAATTCTAGTTATCTTTGCTAGAATTGAGTCTTCATTATATCTATTACTTAATACCTTCATTTCTACATGAAAATTCTCATTTTATACTTTGTAAACATGTTTTCAAATAGGTTATTCCAAAATCCGAATTTTGAAAAATTAGTTTTTGAATGATTTCTTTGAGAGAAACTTATTTAATTATTAAAATTTAAGGCTTTATTATACCTATCTCTTAAGGACTTCATTTATTAAATAAAACTTTCCTTTTGAGTTTGAAAATAGGTGTTTTCATGACAATACTCCAAAATTACGAATCTCTTAAGTTAATTAGTTACTCAAAATTTCCTATCTTGTTTTCTACTCTTTGTTTGCATATTTTTCTTATCAATCCCATTTCAAATTATAAAAATCATTACTTAATGATATCTATTACCTATATTCTTCATTTTTCATATAAAACACAAGTTTTAGAGTTAATGAAAGAGTTTTTAATGCATGGTCTTGAAGTCATCCGAATTTTCATTTAAACATTTCAAACAAAACATTTTTTCCTTTTTAAGTTTCTTGTCTCATCTACTTAAAGATCTACTAACTACAATATTCATATACACAAGACAAAACCTTTATGATCATTAATGCATTAAAACACAAAATATTCATGAGATCATGAATATCAAGTAAGATATGAGCATGTAAATGGTAAATCTACTACTTATGATACATGAAAGGGAGTTTGAAAACATGAACATGGATTTTTATGCAAGATCTCTACTTTACTCTACTATTATATGCATGAGCATGAAGATCATTAGATGAAAACACTTTTAAACACAAGATCTACTCTTGTGATGGCTTGATATTCATGTAGTAGCATTTTCATGTCCCTAGCAAGTGCTCACGAGGACTTAAATTTGAAAATATTCATGAATAATCTTGCCATTACAAGATTTAATGGTAGAAAAGTTAAAGATCTATCACCTAAAGCTTGAAATGAGAGGGAAATGAAGAAGAAATTGCACTTGTGTGAGTGTGTGTCGTGTGTGTGTCACGGCCAAAAGAGAAAAATAGAGAGAGTTTGTGAGTTTTTGAAAAGTGAAAAATGAATGAAAGAGAGAGAAAGCATAAAAGATGAAAGAGAGAGAAAGCATAAAAGATATTATATAGTAAGGTCAATTTGGGTTCGTTTTAATTATAAAAAGGAAGAAAAATAAAACAAAATAAGGCATTAAGGGGGAGTTGTGTGCCGGTTTGGATATAGGAGAGAGAGGAGGAAAGTTGAATTTGTTTTGTTTAATAATTTATGTAATAATAAGTCTTAAATGTAATAATTTTTAAGAGACAAATTATCCTTAGAAAAGAAAATGTAATTGAGTGTTTGTAAGGATGTAAGAGTAGGGAGTGTAAGCCCCTAGATCTTTCGATAATATAAGCAAACCCTAAGAATCGAAAGTCAAAACGAAACCCTAAAGTTAACCTAGTTATATGATTAGTCTAGTGAATCTAGATCCGGCAATCCCGTGTTCTTTAACCCTAGAAAATGAAATTGTGATAATTGTGGATTATGGTTTGTAATTATATAGGAAAGCCTAAAAATATCAGATTTGTAATTTTCTAATGTCCTTCTGATCCGAACGGGATCAGTTTTCGAAAACCGTGCCCCGGTGCACCGGATAATGAAAATATTCCAACAACACCAATAGTTTCGTAAAAATATAAGGTTTTCAAAAATATCAGTTTTAGAATTTTTTGGTAACTAAAAATATCAGATATAGGCCGTTTACGCGTATTTTCTTTACTACCAGTATTTTAATTGTCTAGTCTACTATTCATAGTACTTTTCTACTATTCATTACTATTCACCTATCTCTACTTTTTCTTACACTCTATTCTTACATACTACCATACCTATACCTTACAATTTACCTTTCCCATACAACTTTAATCACATCACACTTTACACATTACTTCTTTTATTACAAAACAAATCAATTCCTCCTCCCATTACAAGCAAAACCGGTGGCCCCCATGTCCTCTTCCTCTCATTTTTATTTCAATTTCAACTAATTTTAATTACACTAATTTTCACTCCAAAAATCTATAAATACCCCATTCCTCTTTCATTCTTTCACACAACTTATTTCATACTAAAACTCTCTCAAAATCACTCCACAGAGTCACTCTCCCAAAATCTCTCTCAAATTCTTTCTTTTCTTTAGAAAACTAAGTCCCATATAATACTACAACCCATTTCTTTTCTTCTTCAACCAACACATAAACCTTAGGTAAAAGTTTCTTTCATATACTCATCATGTTCATATAACTTAACATCAGTGTAGTGTATGTTTCTTAGACTCATTGAGTTAAAGAAGCAACAATTTATTCATGTTTTGTTTTTTTTTTTCATGTTCTATTCTTTTCTTTATGTTATTATGTTGTTATTATTATTTGTTCTAACCTAACATATGTAAAATATTATATATATTATGTATATATATTTATTTAGAGCATATAAGCTCATTTGTTATTTATTTACTTTCAAAATATGCAATTTATTTATTTCATGTTAATACTAGTCTTTCTAGTCTTAGACTTGTCCATATCAAGTCAAAATAATTTTCTTTCTTTGCTTTTCTTTTCTTTTAAGGACTAGTCTATTCTTAGTCCCGAAATACCTTGATGAAGCTAAGGTTCCCAATACTTGACTTTACTTTTTATGCTCTTATATATTTTATCTTATTATGTTGTTTTTATTTTATTCTCATTCATGCATGAACTTGATGATATTGTCTTAACCATAATGAAAATGAGTTTTCTTAAGTAATAAAAATAAACTCTCTTTAAAAATAAATTTTGTCACATAAGAAATTATTTTTCCTTAAAAACTTGAAGTTTTATCTTAATAAATACTTTCTAGAATTAGATAAGATTAGTTCAAGTTTTAGTAAGAATACTATATGGTATTTTATCAATGAAAATAAAGTTATCATACTCTCTTTTCAAACCAATGAAACAAGAAAGTTTATTTAAACTTAATTTTTGATTTAACCAAGAGTTTTCTTAAACTCCTTCAAAGTTTTCTACCAACACTTTAAAATACTAAAGTCTAGATAAGTTTTTCAAAATTAACTTTTAAGATCATTTCTTAAAGAAGATCTAACTTTAGAAAAGCTATAGAACATATAACCATGAAGTATTTAGAAAGACTATGTTTTCCAAAATATTAGAAATAAAGTAGTAGAAATTTAAAAGAGATTAAAATTACTTTTATTTAAGAAATGGAGTTAAAAGAAGGAGATGCTCACTTATAGAAAAATAAGAAATTTTCCTAACAAAACTAATTTCTTTACAAGTCTTAAGCTTATCTCACTTTCAAGACATATTGTTTTACAAGAATATTGTTGAGACAACACCACTAAATTTATGTATATGGTTTGAGTCTATATATATGTATTCAAGGGATTTTCCAACCATACAATATATCTATAATTTTGTGCAAAAGCCCTTGAATGAAGAAAGTTTGAAAACTCAAGTTTTGAAAATGGAATTCTCGCACCAAATCAGTATGTTACTATTCCGAGACCCAAATAACTTTTTGATAAAAATAACCTTAGAAATAGATAGATCTTTTTGAGTAGGTAGAAATTGGTATATAATATGCGAGATTCCAAGTTAAAATGAGTAAGTTATGGCCATTTTAAGTTGGAATTTCCATTTCATACGATTTTTACGAATTCTCTAAGGTAGAATTATAGAATTTGAATAGATCTTGGATGTAATACTCATGTTGGGTATTTCTTTTGTTTGGGTGTCGAGGATCACGATCTTGTCTTCCTCGAGGATTACTTCGACTCCTAGATCACTATGGACGAGTGAGTTTTCTTTACGCTTATATATTCGTGCATGTGCTTGTAGAATAGAGCACTAGATGTTAGGAAAAGATAAAATTGATATGCATGTGGGATGTCATGAGAACTATGTATGTGAATCGTTGTGTGCGATCAATGAGCAATAAGTATATCAGAACCCGATTTGTGATTGATATAAATGTTCCATGTATGTATTGTTATGTGTGCAAATATTGTTTGATCACTTTAAATGATTTAATGTCATATTGAAATACCTATATAATAAATTGCTCATGCATATCACTTAGAATGTCATTTCAAAGTTTTGCTACTACTCCTCAACGTGGGACCGGAAAGGTAAGCTGCCTAGCTACATCTTGAGGGTTAGGATGTTCGGGGAATACGGCCTCAAGGTGTAGCCTAGCAGGATCGATCGCTTTGGGTATGGAAGGCCTGGGGACTAGTAGTGTGGTTCGTTGGAACCCCAAGACACGCGCAAACTTTAAGGAGGTCGTTCGCGGTCTAGTTCAAAGCATTCCCTAACCACCGATGGAGGGGTAAATCCATCATACATACGAAACCGGATAGTCGTATGTAATGTTTGATCATATAGTTGTTGCTTTTCATATGCTTGAGTTAATAAACTTGGTTGATTGCTTGTTATGAGTACTTTTGTGTAAGAAATGCTCACTAAGCTAGTCATGCTTATACTCCTATAGACTTTTGATATTGCAGGATTATCTTTTGCACCTGAGACCATCTTGATCCCCCCGGGTAGAATCCTTATTTTGGGAAGCTTTTGGAGGAATTCTGTTTTGAAGTTTAAGAGTAGATTTCTTCTAAAATCTTCTAGCTTTAGTTATTTATCTTTATTAGAACCATGTTGTTATTATCGGGGGAATGCCCCTTAAAAGATGTAAGACTTTATATTTTTAATGCAATATATTAAGTGTTATTTTGTATGTTCCGCTGCTAATATCCTAAAATGCATTACTTCACCAGCCTCCCTTTGATGTGAATGTACGCCTTGTACCGATATAGAAACTTTCGAGTGACTAAGGTAGTCATTCTTAAGTTTTAATATTATGTATGGCGGGCTGTCACGTTTAGGGTACCCGTTGGGGCATGATAGGGAGTGGCTTGTGAGTGTAGTAGGTTGTACTTGTGAATGGTAATGAATAATAAACAAGACAATTACTTTACCGATAGTAAAGAAAATACGAGAAAAAGGTTATATCTATAATTTTTATAATTCGAAAAATTATAAAATTTGTTTTTTTGAAATCCTTATTAAATTTTGGTTCTAAAGAGTATTCCGAAATATTTTTCCAAATTTCGAGTTCCAGGGCTCGCTTTTCCATAAAGGATCTCGGGAAGACCTGAAATAGAAAATTTTTCAAAATCAGATCTTTTCAGGGTTTGAAATATATTTTCGAACAATATTCCACATTAATTTATTTTACAAAAGTTCTTTTAGTTTGAAATCGAAGGAAAGCCGGATCCAGGGTTTCTAGGTTTCTCTCTCAAGCTTAAGCTAATCCGGTTTAAGGTTTTGGTTTCCGGTTTCTGCAGTTTACTTGGTTACTAGGAAAATTGGGGTCCACAGAGGCATATTCCACCTTTTTGTTATTTAGTATGTCCAAGGCAACAAATGTCTTTTCCACCTCCTCTATCCATAATTGAGCCTCCAATTGCTTCCCAAGCTAGGGCTCAAATTTGTAGACTAGGTCTACAAACTTGTTTAGGTTGAGCACATCAGTGTGTCTTGCTCCATAGCCTCCATTTCCACCATTCCCATTGTTCCTCAGTGCCTCCTTCCTTCAGGACTCAGCATTGGCCTGCACAACTTGATATCTTGCCTCATAGTTTGCTATTGCTAGGTAACTACTCCTAACAGAGCATTCACTGCCTGCATCAACTGTGTAGCATCAACAAGTACTTATCCTCCTACATTAGCATTAGGCACCTGCTATCCTACAGGTGGAGGTGATGGTAGGGGCATGTCTCCAAGTACTTAGTTCAAGGGTGGTGGTTCATAGGTGCTTGTTCCTCATCACCATTCCTAGAGGAACCAATATCAGGGGCTTTCCTTCTTAGCAACATTCTATCACAAGCATACACCAAAACATCAGATTAAAGGGAAAAACTAACTTCAAAGATTAAACGCTATATAAACTATGGAATAGTATAAAACTATATATATAAACAAGTCCCGTTATTTCTACCCCACTCATCAATGCTCACCGCCCTAAGGAGTTCATAACTTATTTCTAAAGAGATCGTCAACCTAAAGCTCTGATAATGAATAGGCTGTAACGCCCTAAATTAAAGGCATTACAACCTGCCACGTGTCCTCTCTTTAAAGGCACACGCAAAGGCTATAAATATCTAAATTACAATACATATCATCACATAACTCCATAACTCACACAAAGGATACTCAATATGAAAATCCAGATAATATAACTTCAATAACACCTATGTTGGCATAAATCAAGCCAACTGATAAAAATCCTCATAAGAAACATAGAACTAATAACTCATAAAATCTTTTCCATTGGTAATCTAAATAAATCTAATAACTCCTTCAATCAGTAAAACTCCACTTCAGCCATATACATATCAGCTGGGTAATCGGGTCCACTATCATCCTCTCCATGCTCTACAAATACATCA
The DNA here is from genome assembly GCA_024138025.1 of Combretum micranthum. Classification (NCBI taxonomy): domain Eukaryota; kingdom Viridiplantae; phylum Streptophyta; class Magnoliopsida; order Myrtales; family Combretaceae; genus Combretum; species Combretum micranthum. Next base: position 94,604 of record JAMXBD010001959.1, on the reverse strand, counting down.
AAGCCAAATAAATCATACACTATCTAGTCTTCACCTATTCCTGAAAAATAAAAAGGAACGAGCACAAAGGCCCAGTACATCCAAACCGCAAAACACAAGTGTATGATCATACATCAAATAGTTCACACACGACTTAGTATCTAATGCAACAAGCACCAATTATTATCTTTTCATTAATCTAATATATAAAATAGTTTAAGATCATCCGTGACTAATCCCAAACTTGGAGTAACTCAGAATCCTTAAAAACAAGCAGTATAAGAAAATAAGTAATATAATACATATATGATGTTGGGAATCTCCCACACACTCGGGTGTTGTACTCGCACTACTCCTAAACTACTGGAATTATCTCTATGCACGAGTCCACTCAGAACAACCTCACACATAGATCATTAGGTTGTCAGCATTAGTATCACACTCGGCATGGTCTTTAATAACCGCAGCCACTCACAACCAACAGTCGATTCAATTACGGCCCGTTTACTTCAACTTTGGAAACAGGCAAGGAATAGAAAAGTTATTTCTTGGGAATGATATTACCGGTAATAGAGTAGGAATGTTTATTTCTATGTTTACTTTGTCTAAGGTTTTATTACGGGGAATACAAATTCTATTGTTTACTTCAACTTATTAATTCTAGCATTAAACTGCTAATAAAGCTAAAAATACCATTATGCCCTTATTGTGGTATTAATTTTAGCATTTAACTAAGGGTATTTTGGACAGGGTATTTAATTTTTTATTGCTTCTGGAGTGGGAATAGAAAAGGAATAAAAAGTTCCACCTGTTAGATGGAACTTTTTATTCCCTCTATAGAAGGAATAAAAAGTGCATGGGAATATTTATTACTGCTCATTTAACGCAAGTAAACAAAGTAATAGAGGCATTCCAACAATAGAAATTCTATTCCTCCTCTATTACCTCCAAGTAAACGGGTCGTTAAAGTCAAATATAGTAGGTCAGATTTATAACTAATCTATAAGCACAAACAAACAAGCATGGTAGGGACGTACCTGTTTCTACTTAAGAAATCAATATCCTATTCTCGATTAAACACCTGAACAAAGAATCATCCATTCCACTAATCAATTACACATTGATAACAGCATAAGAAATAAACCCTAAACCCTAATTCATCAATCTAGAATCTCTAACACACCTTTTTCCTGTGAAACCAGAATCACTAATCTCCAATCAACACCACGAAATAGTGAAACCCTAATTCTCAATTACCTGTTCATCATTGTTCATACATTAACAAATCATTCTATACAACTAAAATGATTCAAATTCTCTTAACAACTTATGATCTATGAATTATAGATCCGGGTTGAGTTTTACCTTCTCAATTGATCATAGATCTGAAATCCTCAATTTTCTACACTTAGGGTTTTCCTTCAATTTCTGCCAATGATCAATTCCTTTCACCAATCAATAATAAAAGCTTAGAAAGAAACATTCTAGAACAAACTAAAGGATTAGGAGAGGTTACTTACCCAATTCCTTGATGAAATCCACTTTAGAGAGTGCCGTTTAGGGTTTGTTTGTTTAAGATTATGAGGATTAGGATAGGTTATGGAACGTACTTATAGAGATAAATCTCAAAGGAACATAGGCTATGCATAAAACAATGCTGGCTACTTAAAACTCTCGGATCACACAAAATCATTCAAGGCTGCCACTTAGGCCAACGGCCTTCTTTAGTATGCCGATGGCCTAAAGGCCGGCGTACAGCCAAATTCTCCAATTTGCACAATTTTTCTCTGACGCTCCAAGCTGGTGTTTAGGCCGTCATCTTTGAATTTAGGTTGGTAGCTTAGAATTATAGGCTAGCAGCCTATATGCCGACCTACTTCAAAATCTTCAGGTCATTCGCATACAACTTCCTTGAGTCCAAATTCATCTGTTCCAAGATAAAAATACCCTTTTAAACAACTATATGTTACACTAATACCCCTCACTATGAAATATTTACTTGTATATTACAATAACATGCTATGTGTGGCCATAATGGAATCACTATGTATGTGAGGATTTAAAGTCGCAAGGTCTGTGGGTCGACCCCATCTCATCCCCCAAAGGAGATGACCCATCCAAAAAGGAATATGGAACTTGGTCTAAAGATCCTACAATGATAACCCACCACACGAGAAAGGAAGAAGACCTTAATGATGAAGACAAGGAATCAATAGGCTCAACATATCAAGGAGATGTTCCTACCTTATGAAGTGCAATCCGAAGTAGGGATGGAAGCTAGATCTTTCATAAAGCCTTTTACGTATTGTTAAGAGTACTGCTTTTGTTAAGGAATTAACAATGTTGTAAACATAGTTTAAGCAATGATTTGAATTTGTAATAATGTTTTGCATCTTTTCTTTGAACTTTTGTGAAGGAAGAATTTAAGCCTTCCTCCTGTTTTCATGTATTTGCTTTAATGATATGAATTTCCTTTTTATTAGGTTGATTTCAGTCAGTTTTCAATATTTCTTTTATATATATTTACGCATTTCCATACTTGATCACTATTGGCATGTTTCTTCAATGATTTTTCGAAATGCCGAAGACTTAATAAAATTCGAGAATCTCACACAAAACCAAATAATGCCTATAGAGCAAATAGGAGACGCACTCGTGCACGACGTAACCAGAAATACCCCTGTAGAACCTAAGAACAAGGAAGGAACTCAACAACCGAATCAACCAAGAGAAGTCCCAATTAATATTGAACAACTTACCGACCTCATACGAGATTTCGTGCAACAAACTCATGCTATACCAGCTCCTGTACCAGCCACACATGCGCAAGAAGCGACACCAGAGGTTTCAACACCACCTATTAAAACCGCACCAATTGAACAGCTATCACCAAGAACTGATCAAAGTATGTTTCCTTATTTCATTAAGTGCAATCGATATTTTGATGGAGCTTTTGGAAAACCGGATGAAACCGAAGATTGGTTAAAACAAATAGAGCAATCTTTTAGTGCTTTTGAAGTACCACAATACCTTAAGCTTGTTTTTGGTACTTATATGATGAGATTCAATGCAAGGATATGGTGGGAATCTAGAAGTAGGGAGCTACTACTGCCAATCACATGGGAGATATTTACACATGAATTCTTGGGGAACTTTTTCCCTGAAAGCTTGAGAGTCTATTATAGTGCAGATTTCTTATGTGTCTCTCAAGGAGGTCGTAGTCTTGAGCAATATGAAATAGAGTTTAGTAGGCTATTACAATATGCCCCTCAATCATATAAGAATAGTGAGGAACTCAAGAGGAAAGTATTCTTAAGAGGATTAGACGAAGACCTTTGTATCAAGTTGGAAGAGTTTGACATAAGAGGTTTATGAGAATTAGTAGAAAGAGCACGAATTGTGGAAGGTGTTAAGAAAAGGGGAATGATGAGAAGGAATGTCATGATAATTGATGAAGAACCTATAAGTGGACCTAGCTTGAGCCTTAAAGTCAAAGAGTTCGAACCCTCAGTCAACCCGAGCAAAAAGAAGGATAAAAGACACTAAATATCTGATGTTGGAAATGTAGAGGGGGACATCATCCAAGATAATGTCCTAAGCTACAACACAAGTGTTACTACTGCAAAAGTCCAAACCACAAAGTCCAAAGTTGTCCAAAGAAAACCACTACTATCTGCCTCATCTATAAGAAACCAGGAGATATTGCCAAACAATGTCTTAAAAAGAAAGGTACGGATAACGTTAAGAATGGAAGTGGTAGTAGGAATGGGAGATACTTGGTAATACCCCCATAAGGAATATGTGTATACAACCTAAAAGGATAATTGGTTTGTGAGGGAGCCAGCCACAAGGAGATAGAATTCGCTACCCTGGAAGAGGATGATAGTTGTGGATACAATTCAATATTAGGTTAGCATCATACCCTTAGATATTAGAATGCCTTTTTACACTGCTGGGACTAAAGGAATAGTTTGTTAGTAATGACAGTAGAATACATAATCATCATCACCTAATATATAATGGATATATATAAGATCGGCAAAAATTTAGCACATATTAAAAGTAGAAATCAAATCAAATGCCATCTACCTTGAAAATACCCAAAACAAAGTACATTAAAAGCTTAAATATTTATAATTATCGCCTAAAAGCTATAACCAGTGATGATAAAAGAAAAATTTCCCAAAAATTTTCACGAAATTAATGAAACATCTTGATCTCAAACCTTCTCAAGATGATTACGTAAATAATAAAACATCAATATCCTTAAGATAGAAGGAGTATGAACATTGCGTATCTTATATGTGCATATCATATATATACTCACATAAGAATGGAAAAGCTAATTCACAACCTTCTTTTGTTGTGTGGATGTGCCAGTGTCATATCGTGATGTGTCGTCAACGGTCCAGAGTCGAGTTGAGTCAAGTGTCAAGTGTTAGTTGTTTATCATCTTAATTGAGTCTGGGACTCTTCAAAAGGGTCTAGTAAAGTGAAGGCTGAAAATCGCTAAACCAAATCTTGTTGATTATATATATATGCTATATTGCATAGAATATTAAACACACAGAATTAATGAAATGTTGAAAATTCTCAACACCACCGACTAAGAATAAACAAAAAATAATAATTACAAAAGAAGAGATACTAAGACAACAATAAACTTCCAAAACTTTTTTAGTGGAAGTGAAACTAAAGAAATGTATCAAATAAATTAGGGCAAAGAAACAACACAATGTAGTCATAAAACCTGTCACAAATAGACTTAACAAATAAATGTATGATGAATTCCATATGTCGAGAATGCTAATAAAATATGACATAAAGTTTCTCACCAAATTTTTACAAAAATACATACGCGTAACAAGTTTTAAGGACAAAACATTCTTCAAGGGGGGTAGGTTGCAAATGTAAATCCCGAAAAATTTTTCACACTAGTACATGATACTAGAATAGAAAATGTGAATTAGCTAGTAAACCTAGAACTCAACAAAAACCCAAGAATAGATTTATGAGTTGAATTTAGTTTGTTTATGATTTAAAAGCTCGAATAAAAACTTCTTTGACTTTAATTGATACAAAAAACGAGATTTTGTATCTTGAGCTGATAACTCAAGATATAATTAAAGATAACTCAAATTTTCAAACCCCAAAACTTGTCATACAAATAAAAATAGATAGAAATATATAAAATATAAAAATAGATGGTTAAAATTGAACTCAACAAAGACTTTAGAATAGAACTATGAATAGTAATGAGTCTAAATATAGTTTTAAACCCTAAAACAAAGATTCCTAGATAGTATTAAATGCTACTAATAAGATTCATAACAAGTATCGAAAACCCAAGATGTAAAGATAACTTGGCTAAGATATTAAGCTCGATAATGAGTAAATAACAAATTATGCTTATAGTTAGAAAATGATAACCTAAAGATAAACCGTTAGGGTTATAAATACATAATAAAAATATAAATTGATGTATAACTAATAATCTATACTCCAAATAAATATTTGGATCACACGATTGTTTTAGTTAGGATATTCTTAAGCTATTGGAGCTTAAAACAAAAATTGACATATTAAGCTTAGAAAACCTTAATCGCGAGAGTTAAAATTCTAAATTTAATTAAATATGAACTCAATGATAATTTAGAAAATTTGTAGAACTCTAAATAAATTTTTGAAGATAAAACTCTTGAATAATTTTCATAATTATACCTGATTAACTTAATAAACTACCCAAAAATTTAGATAATTATTAACTAATTAATATTATTATATATTACATGCATGATCGGTACCAAATCGCACCAAAATGTAAGGTTTAGATTTCATAGAGGTATAGGAGCCGCAATGCAACAACAATTTGCCAAATTATCTACAAAAAGTCAATAAATTTAACTCATGAACCAATCAAATGTTGCTACCTCAACCTTCTCATGAAATGCAACACAAAACAACTACAGTTCTAGCAAATTGGAGAAGGAAAATCGTAGCAAACCATCCCTCTCTTCTCCTTCTTCTTACATCTATATATATCACTTAATAATTTACACACAAAAAAGGACATTATTTACAACAAACAAACAATCTAACTCAGTAGTTAAAACAACACCCAAACTACACTATTTTCATCCAAAACAATCACCAAAACCGACCACAACATAAACACAAACCAAACCTCCATTAAAACAACCTTAAAAGCTTGGAAGGAAAAGAAAAGGTAAGTAAAGTTGTTTTAACTTGTTCAAAATGAGTAAAAATGGTCTTAAATTATGTTTTAAACATCTTAGGGTCAAAACAAGCTTGGGAGGAAGGATAAAAAACAACAAACTCGTCCCAAAAAGGTAAGAAGTTCAAAAACCCTAGTTACACCATTAGATGAATCAAACAAAGATTAAACCACATGTGGATGTATTATAAGTTGATATATATATATATATACACATATATACATATAACATGTATAAACACTTAGAAACACATAAGGAATGATTTGAACGTGGAAAACAAATCAAACCGAGCTTTACTTAGAAACACATAACATGAACAGTACCAGTTTTTCCAAATGAGCACGGCTTGAAGCACGACCGTAGACTTCTCGTGCTTCCCCTGTGTTCACGAACACACGTGTATTTTAGAGAAACACGGTTTATACATGGCCGTATACCAAGCCGTGTATCTCTCGGAAGACATTAAAAAAATGTTTTTGTTAATTTAATTTGTTTATTCTCGATGATTTATTATTATTATTATTATCATCATCATCATCATCATCATCTTAATACTATTATTGCAAATGTGAATATTACTACTATTGTTTATATTATTAATATTATTTTTAAGATTATTACTAAAAATAGTACTGTTTTAAATAATTGATATTAGTAATCCAATAATATTAATAGAATTAATGTTACTACTATTATTGTATCCATTATTATTAATATATTATTATGATGGTTAATGTTTATATGGTTGTTATTATTACTATTATTGTTATTAATATTTGATTGTGTCACTAAGAATGTTATTAATATTGTAAAGTTAATAATATTAATATTATCATTAACATCAGTATTACTAATATTAGTATATTTCTACAAACAAAAATAAAATTATGAATATTATTAAATATTAGTTTTGCAAAGACAAAAATAATTTATATATATACACATAAGAATGGAAAATTTAATAAGTTAAAATTATGAACAATGTGATCTTCACAAATAACAAAATAATTACATAAAATAGAATAAGAGGAACACGATAAAACTAAATGATAAAAAAAAATATTAGATATTATAAAATAGTAGTTAAGAACAATCTGAAAGTAATAATGACAGTAATAATAAAGTATCAGTTTATTAAGAATGAATTCTAAGACTACCCAAATAAAAATATTCAATATCAAATAAGATCAAGAGAAACATGATGAAACTAAATACTAAATAAATAATTGTTATCCAAAGACCATTAAAGAACCAATACAAATATAGAGAGAAAACCAATATAGGATACTTAGACACTTATAGGAGTTTAATCATATGATTTATATGATATTGAAGAATATATTATTCATCTCAATAGGTGATATTGGTACTTTTGAGGATTTTCCTGACGATTATTATAACTAGCCAATATGAGCAGGTGAGTAACTCAGTCTTATTACATTGTACGTGCTTGTAGCTTAATGAACCTCTAATAAAAGATAATAACCTGAGTCTGTTATATAGGTTTATGAGAATTGTTTGTTGTATGAAATATTGATTGCCAAGTCACTCTAATGATAATAATAATAGAATTTTATATGTCTATATTGGTTGTGTAACATGTTAATTGTCTATGTATTGATTTATTGCCTTAAACTTGAATAAAACAACTGGTACCATAAAGGAAATTGAACATGCATTGCATGATTTGCATAAAATAGCATTTGAGTAAGTGATAGCCTACTACGTGTTAGTATTCCAAATCTCTGGTAATGCTTGGTTTATCTAGGCACGGAAGCTATTAGTAATCACAGGATTACCTTTGTTCTGTTGATACCATAGGAACTAAATGGTAAATAAAGGATGTCGCTTATGGTATTACTTGAAATAACTAACATTTAGTATAGCTTCTAAAATTAAAACAGGAAATGAGTGTTAAAGACTTGATAAATTCAAAAAGATAATTAAAGTGAGTATTGTTATTTTCCTGAAAGCTTAGTCTCTCCTAGGTAGATAGGCCATAGATTGTGATCCTTCAACCCTGATGAGAGGGCGTAAATCTTGATCCTGCTTTAGATTTCGGGTTATCCAGGCTTGTGTTTGTGCATATGCTTGATTGATGCATTTCATATGATTGTTAATAAACTTGTTTGATATGTGGTAAGTTCTAGTTATTCACTGAGTTCGTGGTTTCGCTCACACTCCAACTGTCATTTTAGGTTTGCACTGCGATCTTGGCTCATTACTTCTAGGAGCATAGTCCTGGTAAGAATCTAGAAGCTGGAAGTTTATGGAATAGATCGGGTTAAGATATTTATCTCTATTTCTAGCTATAAGTAGTTAGTATTTGAAACTTAAAGTCATGTAATTGGAGATCTTCTAGAAATTATGGTATGTAATATTATTATGATATTCTTTATTTTTTATGAAATCTATTTACCAATTTATGCCTTGTATATATTTGTTCTTCCTATCAAAGCAACTAAAAGATCCTGCTTTATTGAAAATATGTCATTCTTGGAATGTAAACTTGTAATAGTATTCAAGTGAATCTTGTTTACTTCTATGAAGATACCTCGAGGCATGACAGTAAACTCCTGAATTTTTCATAGAAAATAATCCTAGAAGTTAAACACCAAAATTGAGAGCTTGAAAATCGATCCAAGTCAAAACCGAATTCTAAATAAGATCAAATACGAAAATTCTTAACCTCAAAGAGAACCAACAAAACAAAAATGGAAAACCGAACAATCGTTTAGTTCAATGTCCGTACGCCTACTAAATCATCTATTTGATCCCTAACACTCAAATCAAGATGATATATCCAAATAATGCTAAGCAAAAATACTAAAACCTTAAATCCTTCGGTAAATTTTTGAATAAAAAATTTCAGTTACCAAAAGTCAAACGGAGTCAACCTATAACCCTAGACTCGGTTAAACAATCCCGATAACTAAAAAATATTAAATAAATCACAAATAAAATAAGATGAAACATAAATGTTGAACCTAAGAATATAACACGGTCAAAAAGCCCAAAATTTTATGATCTTACAAATAAATCAACAAGTTGGAAGTCAAACCAGAACTCTAAAAGTCAACAAAGTCTACAACAAACCCTAGTGTTTAGATCCTACAATCCTACGCTCTTAAACTCTAAACAACAAAACTGAAGTAATTGTCGATAATAGTTCGTAATAATATAGAGAAGCTTAAAAATATCAGATTCACGAATTTCTAGTATCTATCGGATCCAAACGAGATCAGTTTTCGAAAACTACGCCCTAAAACATCGGACATTAAAAATATTTCGATAACACCATTAGATTCGTAATAATATAAGAAATCCAAAAAATCAGTTTTACAACTTTTTGATAACTAAAAATACCAAATATCGCATTTTTATGCAAATTTTCTTTATTACTGGTAATTTACTAATCTTGTTTACTATTCATTATCCTATTCATAACTATTCACCTATCTCTACCTTTTGGTACCACTTATTCTTACAATCTATATACTTATTTCTTACAATTTTCCTTTCCCATAAAAATTCTATATTACAAATTACTAAATTTCTCTTACACTTTTCTTCTAAAATTAATTTTTAATTACTCTTTTCTTTTATGCCATCAATTTTCTTTTCTTTTTCATTTATTTAATTAACTACAATTTCTCTACACATTTATCTATAAATACTCTCTTTCTCTCCACTTCTTTGACACACTCTTTTACTATAACAAAACTTTTCCAAAATCACTCCATAAATCCTCTCTCTACAACCAAGTTCATCTAAAATCTTTCTCTGCCCATAAACCATTTACCACATATCACTATACATGATCTACATATATCATCTTCATCATTCAACAAAAACACTCTTAAGTAAAGCTTTTAACCATTTATATAGCTATATCATGTAACTTAGCATGACTATGATATTATTTCTTAAACTCATATGAGTTGTAGATGCAACAACATGTTCATATTTTGTTCTTGCACATGCCAAGAAATTCCAATTTTATTATCTTACTATATGATGATCTTATGTTGTTATTATTATTATCATGTTTCTAAGTTAACCATATATATTATATATATTATCTATATGTATATCTATATTTATTAGAGCCTAAATGTGCACTAACTTTCACTAACTTGCTTTTACTATTACTATTGCTCTTATCATTTCTTTTATTATTTTTTTTTTCTTTCTTTTTCTTTTTCTTTTTCTTTTAGGACTAGTCTATTCTTAGTCTCAAGATGCCTTAATGAAGTTAAGGCTTCTAATACTTAACCAGGGTGCCTTGATGAAGCTAAAGCTCCCAATACATGACTGGGTTACCTTGATGAAGCTAAGGTTCCCAATGCTTGATCTTATTATTTTGCTTATTTTTGCTTCTTATAATCTTTTTATTGTTATGTGAGGTTTTCATCTTTTTCATACCACATGCTCCTATACATGCATCATCATAATGATATTATCTCAAAAAAATTTAAAGTGAGATTTCCTTTAATAATGGAACATGAAACTAAACTCTTTTGTTATGTAACTTATCACTAAAATAAAGAAGTTGTTGGCAACAATTTAGAAAATGGATTTTTACAACTTCTTCTCAAACTTTCCTAAGGTTTTCCTAAATGTCAACAAGGATAATTTTGCCAAGGAAATAAAGAAAAATGAACGAAACTCTTTTATTATCTAACTTTGAACTTAAACAAAGATTTTATCATAAAAAACATGGAAAAAGTACTTTTATAAAATTCTTTTCAAAAATTTAGACAAACCCATCAAATTTCCTTCAATAATAATAAAAGATGATTTTTACCTAAGAAATTAACTAAAGAAATAAACACTATCTTTTTATGATAAGTAAATAAAGTTTATTAAAACTTAGCGTTATAACTCTTTGATAATCAAATTTTTCATAAAAACTTAATCATAAGATTTCTTTTCTAACCCCATAATAAAACCAAGAACTAACTAGTTTTTAAGTTAAGATAAAATCAACTCACTAAATTATAAACCCACTTAGAAAAATAAAGGTTGCCAAGAATCTAAATGATAGACCCATTTTCAAAGAAATAAAGAGAATGTAAACATAGTAAATTCAAAAACAATAGATATTATCAACAATTTAAGAACATGTTAAAAATGATTTATTTCCAAGTAAAATAGATAAAAAAGTTAAAGGACCAAGTTTTAGAAATAAAATTTATTTATTTATTTATTTTTTAAAGTAAGGAAGTAAAAATATAAGAGGAAGAAGACTTGTTTATCAAAACCATTTTAAAAAGAATATATATATATATATATATATAACGCAAATTATTATAGGCTATCAACAACTTTTGAAAACTTCATTTTTATCACTAGAAGTAAAATTTGTACAAAACCAAAGTTAATAGAAAATTTATTTATTTCATAAAAGAATTTAGAAAAAAAATAAGAATATACTTATTTATAATAACCTGAGAATTTATAAAGTTCTTTCAAAACACTTAGAAAAGAAATTGTAAATATTTGAGTTTTCAATACCATAAGAGAAATTGTTTTACGAAAAATAATCATTGAGACAATACCATTGAATCATGCATACAATATAAGTCTATATATATGTATTCAAAAGATTTTTCAATCATATAAATATCTATATTTTTGCTAAAGGATTTTGGGATAAAGAAAAGTTTGAAAATTTTATTTCAAAGGCTGGGATTTTCGTAGAGATTTTGTACCGATCTTTTTCATGACCTAATAAAATTTTTATGACAAAAATAACCTTAGAAATAGATAGATATTTTCAAGTAGGTATGAAACGACATATATATGTGAAATTCGATTTAAAATGAGTAAGTTATAGCTATTTTAAGTTAAAATTTCCCTTTATACGATTTTTGACGAACATAGTGAAATAGAATTAGAAAGTTTAAGTAGAACTTCTACAAAATACTCATCCCGGGTATTTATTTTTTCTAGGTGGCGAGGAATACGGGATTTCTTTTCCTAAAGATTACTACGACTAAGAAGATTGCGAAATGGACGAGTGAGCTATTTCTCTTAATTTTGTTACTTGCTTGTGCTTGTAGAATAATGGTACTAGAATACTAAGAAAAGATAAAAATGGACATCTATGGGGAATTCAGGGATATATATATATATATATATATGTGATTCTATGCTTATGTAATAAAATGAGAATAAGAAATATCGTACTTCGAATTTCTGTTTAAGTATTTTTTTTTTAACCTATATGCATGATTGCTTCTTGTTTGCTAAATTGTTTGATCGCTCCTAAGAAACCTTAATAAGATTTGGATTAAAAAAAAAAAAGTTTCACGCATATCATCCATCGAGTCATATTTCTTTCGGAAGGCTGCTACTCCTATGCGTGGAGTTGGATGAGCTGTTATTGTGCTGGGACACAGACCTTGTTCCTCCCTAGAGAAATCCACATCGCTCAGGAATGCACTCTAGGTTCGAAGCCGTACCAATCGAATGCTTTAGGCAGGAGCCTGAGGACTAGTAGTAGAAGGTCGCAAATTTTCATCAACAATTTCCTAACCTTCGACATAGAGGGATAAATCTGGTCTATATATGGTTTCCGGATAACTATATATATTTGTGTAATCATGTGATTGTTTCATAGCATGCATAACATATGTGTGAAAAATTAAATAAACTTGTTTGATATCACGATGCGAATGAAAAGGGAATATCTCACTAAGCTAGTTGTAAGCTTATACCTCATAGATTTTTGTTGAAACAGGTATACCCGTGGCTTTATTCGAAGATCATGACATTGAGGAAGTCATTAATAGAATTTTAAACTTATGGAAGCGATGGATCATATGACGAAGTTATTTGTAATTTCCTTATATGTAATGCATGTTATGTTAAGTATTTTGGAGATTTTAGGAAATATATTTACATAAACTTCAAGATAATAGTGAGGGTATGCCCCTAAGATTTATAATTAATTATGTTTATGTTTTATCATAAGTATTCTCTTTACCTTATTACTTAACCATTATCGATGTAAATTTTGTTACTCCGTCGTATTCTCTTAGTTGTGATGTACGCCTTGTACATGATATGAAAGCCTTTACGTGACTAAGGTAATCATTCCTGGGCTTTACTATTATATACAGTGGACTACCATGTTTAGGTACCTCTCGGGTGTGACAATTATTGGAGTCGAAGAGTTTTAAAGATGACTAAGGGTACTAAGGCATCGGGGACTTTGGGTATAACAAAGCAAAAATTCCACCTAAAACAGATGCCATTGGCGTAATCGTTGGAAAAGCTCAATGACAACTTTTCTATTTTTTTCTTCAAATAGTGTATCCCTTAATTTAAGTAGTATATTTTCACCAGAGCCTATTCAAAAAAAAAAAAAAAACGTTGCGAGTATAAAATACACCACACCCTTCCTCCAAAGATTATGTAGGAATTAATCCACATACACACCAATTCATATTTGTGACTTTTGTGAAATTTGTACACCCCAAAAATTTTTCATGTTAATACACGACTCTAGAATAGAAAGAATGAACTAGTTAGTAAATCTAGAATTCAATAAAAACCTAAGAATAGATCCATAACTTAAATTTGGCTGGGTTAGGATCTAAGAACCAAATAAAGAACTTATTTGACCTTAATTGACACCATAAACGAGATTTTGTATCTTGAACTGATAATTCAAGATATGATTAAAAGAAACCCAAATATTCAAACCCGAAACTTGTCATATAAATAGATTGAATAGAAAAAAAATATATAGAGAGAGATTAAATGACTACTATTGAACTCAATAAAAACCCGAGACTAGAACAATGAGTAGTAATGAACCTATACATACATTTAAACCCTAAAATTCGAGATTCTTAGATAGTAATATACACTACTGATAAGATTTCATAGTGAGTATCAAAACCTAAGATATATAGATAATTTAGCTTCTATATCAAATGCGATTTTAAGTAGTTAATCAATTATGCTTATAGTTGGGAAACGATAAGTAAAGATAAACCGTTAGGATTATAAATACACAACAAAAACATAAAAAGATGAATAACTAAAGATCTAGACTTCAAATAAATATTTGAATCATACCATTGTTCAAATTAGGGTTTCATTTAAGCTATTGGAGTCTAAAACAAAAATTGACCTAGTAAGCTTAGGAAACCTTAATCGCGGGAGATAAAATTTTAAAAACAATTAATTGCGTAAATTTAAAACTTAAATTTGTATTGTTTGATAATCTAAGTATTTTGTAGAATTCAATAAAAATATTTTTATACAAAAACTTTCAAATATTAGCTAATTTGTACCCAATTCACTTAATAATCTACTCAAATATATGTATAATTATTATTTAAATATTAGTATTATATATATAAGCTTGCAGGATACGGATTGATGTATATATGTAGGGTTTAGATGTTTTTGAAATAGGAGAACCGAAATTTGCTCAAACAATAAACTCAAGGTCAACAAAATCAACTCTTTAAGCCAATTAAACCTTGTCAAATCAACTCCTCATTAATGACAACAAAAACAATTGATAAAATAGTGTCAAAGTGTAGAGATTTCGGGTGCAAATTGGTGAAGGAGACGCTTCAGCAAGCTCCTTCTTTTTCCTTCTATATATATAGGTTCAAGCTTCATAATGAACAAGCAAACAAGCACAATTTTTTCTCGAAATTTCCAGACCAAAACTACTCCTAATCAATAGCCAAAACAACCTAAAAATAGAAATCAAACCGTTTAAATCATCCTAGTTCGAATCAGAGGAAAAATAGCACGAAAAACACTTGAAACGAGCATGAGGTGAGTTGATGTAATTTGGCTTGTTTTCTTTTAAAACTAAGGATTGGAACTGAATTTTGATAATCATAGGATCATAACCAACAGGAAAAAAAGCTTCGAATTTCATCGGATTGGCTCGAGTAAGGTAATTTTTGCATACCCTAGTTTTACCTTGATGATCCGAAAATCACGAATCATATTGTTGTTTTGATGTTTTGATTTGATATTTAAGTAGTAAAGTGTTGTAGAACTCATAGGAATTGAAACATGGGCCTTAGAACGTTAGGAATCAGCTGAAATCAAGCGAGCTCATCGGGGAAGATGATGAATAGTGTCTTCCCTGATGAGTACGAGAGGAAAACGGCCGTGTTCCACCCCGTGTACCTCTCGGCTTTCATTGTTTTAAATAAAAAAAATTAAAATTGAAGTTAATCCACCCCGTGTACCTCTCGGTTTTCTATAAATATAAAAAAGTGTTATTACTTTATTAGTAATATAACATTAAAAAATTTTGAAAATTGAGTTTAAAAATGAAAAATTTTTTGGTATTGATAAACATATAGTATTTAAGTATTATATAATGAGATTATTAACATATATATTATAGATTAGTAATATTAACATTAACAAGAGAGGATTATTAGTAATATAAATCATTATTATTAATTTAATCCAGTTCATTAAGTTTTACAACTATAATTGTTAATATTTCTAATATCATTAAAAATACTTAAATTAATAATGTTTTGAAATTATCATTTCTTAAATATTATTATGTGTAATATTTATAATAAAAAAAGTTAAGTCTAAAGCTATATTACTACTAATTTTAAATTTAATAATAACGATTTGTGAATTAGTGTTGATTTAAATTATATGATAAATATTACAAATATTATTATTGTGAAAAACATTTTTATTATCATTAAACTTGTTTATTTTTATTGTCATTTCCGTAATTATTATTATTATTATTATTATTATTATTATTAATGTTGTCACCATAACAGTTATGTTGTTGTTGTTGTTGTTGTTATTATTATTATTATTTGGCCACAAATATTTTTCGAAAATAATTTTATTTAATTTAGCAAATCTTTATGTTATTAAATTTATTATCATTATGAATGTATTTAATTAGTTTTACAAGAAAAATTATAAGCTTTACTAAGTATTTATCTAAATAAATACTTATAAATAATTAGATAACAATGGAAATTTAAATCATCTAAATTTGTGAATATAAGGATATCTATATTTTACGAGAAATTTGTATCAAGAAAATCGAAAGAAAATCGATAGTTCTAAACAATAAAAACTATAAAAGTAAATTAACTAAATTGTCAAATTCCCGAATACACGTTTAATAGATATAAGTATCAAACAAAATCAAACCAAACAACTTGAAAATAAAAATGGACTAATACTTAATTATCTTAAGATCTCCAAAGAATTAATATAGTAATAGAACAAAAACCCAGCAGCATGATAGGACACTTAGACATTCATAGGAGTTTAGTCATATAGTTTTTGTGTTATTGATGACTATATTAATCATCTTAATAGGTGACTTGGGTGCTTGTGAGGACTTTCCTAACAATTACTACGATTGAGCAACATGAGCAGGTGAGTAACTCAGTCTTATTACATTGTATGTGCTTGTATCTTAGAGAACCATAAATAAAAGATAATAAATTGAGTGTATTATATGGGGTTATGGGAATTGTTTGTTGTATGATACATTGATTGCCAAGTTACTCTAATAATAATAATAACAGTGTTATGTATGATTACATGGTTTGTGTAATATGACTGAATGTCTGTACATTGGTTGATAACCTAAGTTAATTAAAAACTACTGGTATCATAAAGGAAATAGTACATGCATTGCATATTTTGCATAAAGCAACATTTGAGTAAGTGGTAGCCTACTAGTGTTAGTATTTCGGATCTCTGGTAATGCTTGGGTTATCTAGGTAAGAAAGCTATTAGTTAATCACAAGATTACCTTTTTTCTGTTGATACCATAGGAACTAAATTGTAAATGAAGGATGCCGCTTATAGTATTGCTTGGAAATGACTAACAGTTAGTGAAATTTCTAAAGCTAAAGCAAGAAATGAATGTTAAGACACCATAAATTCAAAGAGAAAATTAAATTGAGCATTATTGTTTCCTGAAAGCTTATTTTATCCTAGGTAGGTAGGCTATAGATTGTGATCCTTCAACCCCGATGAGAGGGCGCAAGTCTTCATCCTGGTTAGATTCCGGGTTATCCAGGCTTGTATTTGTACATATGTTTGATTGATACATTTCATATGATTGTTAAATAACTTGTATGTATTATGTGATAAGTTCTAGTTATTCACTGAGCTCGTGGTTTAGCTCACACTCTAACAGTCCTTTTAGGTTCACCTTGCAATCTTGGCTCATTACTACCAGGAGCATGGTCCTGGTAAGAAATTAGAAGACGGAAGCTTAAGGAACAATATAGAATAAGATATATTTTCTATCTTTAGTTGCAAGTATCTTGCATTAGAAGCTTTTGTTATGTATTTGATGGAGTTTATAGAAATTTTTTATAATATTTTTATTATCCTCCAGTTTGGTATGATAGTTATTTATTAATTTATGTCTTATATATATTTGCTCATCTTATCCAAGCAACAAAAAGATCATGTTTATTGGAAATATGTCATTCTCAGAAGGTAATTTGGTGATAGTATTCAAGCGTAACTTGTTTAATACTACTAAAGTACCCTCGGGACATGACAAAATTACTGTATCCAAGAGTTGTACATAGTAATTTTTCTGAAAGAACTCGAGAGAAAAGACATGAATCCATTGTTTGTGTTCTTATAAAGACTTTTATTGTAGTAATCTAAAAGGGGTTTCCTTCTTTTCCCTATTCTCATTCTTATTCTTGTTTGTTTATGCCACTTCCATGTTTGTGTTCTTATTTTCCATGAGTGGCTAATACTTTAGGGTTTATGAAGTCATATTGACATAAATGTGTAATTCAACCTGTTAATTTGATTTCTAGTGATTAAAACCTTATTAAAGTTAAGATAGTATAGTACACACAATTTGCAGTAGATCTCAATGGAATATGTTGAGAAACAATTCTATTGAGTAGATCTAAATTGCTAGAACAAACTACTCCTATTAATAGAGATATTATTAGGAAGTTTGCCGCATATTTTTGGAATTCAAGAATATCAACAAGAGTTTAATGCAGTCTTGATTTGACTATTCATTTCGGAAAGATCCTAATATATACAATTACGATTAGAATTGAGTAGTTTTGAGAAGAATACTCATAATTGAAGAATTCTTGTCGAAAAAAATTAGCATAAATGCTCAAAGAATCATATTGATATGATGGAGTAAGCTTGCTATGAAGTGATATCGTTGTTATTGTTATCTTAACTGTTGCGTTGTTCTAGTGTAATTGTAGATTAGTGTAGTTTAGCTATTAAAATTAGACACAATATATTTAATTCAATTAATTATTCGGACTGCTAGATAATAGGAGAATTGATAAAGTACTAGTGTTTGAAATTGTTCCCTGAGGAGGTGACCTTATACTCTACTCTATAATACTAAAACGATAGGTATACTTACCTATAGAGGCCGAGTTAGAGTAAAAGATTAGGTTTATAAATTGTAAACCTGGAGGCCTAGAAAAGTGGCAATCAATCGACTTTACAAAAATATATTTTTTTTTTGGTCTTTTAAGTCACTCGTTAGGTGCCTACATAACCATTATTCGGGATCATACGTCACGTAGTTTTTTTAAATTAATGAAAACTTTAGTTTGTTGATTGATTTTAGTAATTTAAAATATTATCACTTTAAATTAATTAAATTTTGTTAATTTTAAAAATTGGACTTTTTATTAAGAATCATGAATCTATCAAATTATTTTTTATATGAAATTTTACTTTTTCTAAGTGATAAAAAGATTTTTTTTTTAACAATAAACTAAAAATCATATGTCATAACAAGGATGTCAATTTTCTCGAATGAGTTACATAAGAGATAACAGCTAACATGTCCAAGTAACAATGTCTCAAATTATGTACATGGAAAGACCAAATCAAAAAATAATCAATTAAAAATTCTAGTCAAGTCAATATTTTCATGTCAATATTATTAAAATAAGATCTTTAATTGAACACATTCATCATTAAGGCAAATATCACAAGTTAACAAGATGTCCTGGTGGAGAAGAAAAATCAATAGAATTTGTACAGATCATAGTAAAAATATCATGTTTACAATATTCTATTATATAAAAGAATTTTCAATAACAAACTTATAATACAAACTCAAAAAGACAAATATTCATAAATTTCAAAGAAACAAGCCTTTACTATTGTTATTAATTACAAGTATATTAGATTTCCAAGAACATACATAATATTACTAATACTAACAACACCAGCTTTTTATTATTTTTACCATCTTTATTATTATCATAATCTATTATTATTAAATAATAATTAAAAAGAAAAGGAAATAGAACACTTATCGGTTGCGCTGGAGAACGAGCGTGGAGCAGGGGAGAAGGCCCAAGTTCGATTTGGAGTAGCGTCGGAGCTTCGGCGGCGGGTGGATGCAGAATTTTACCGTTTTGGCGATGCTAGCGGCACCGGGGTTATGGCGGACGGGGGTAGAAGAGGACGGTGAAGACTCTGGTGGCTTCGGTTTTGATAAAAAAATCACCAGAAGATGGCGTTTAAACCCACTATTCTACAATTTTCATCCTCTTGGAACTTCCTATGGTATTCATTTCCTTCAATTCCGCTTGTATCAACATGAATTTGAATCCAAAGCTCCAAAACCCTAAATCACAAATAAGAACATCAAGTTAGTAATTCGTGTAATATGAGAACAATTCGTGCTTAAGACGTGTTGTATGAGTCCCATTTATAATGCTTAGGTTGAGAGTTGTCGCTCAAGTCTCTTGCCAATTTAGATCAATTTCGCATTTAGGGTTTTTGGGAAAGTTTGAATACAAAAATTAGGGATATCTCAAATTAAGATGCACATTTCTAATTAGATTAGATATTTAATACTCGTATATTTATTTGAAGCTTTCACTTTCTTCCAACTTGCCTGATTTGATGTGAATCAAGATTTTTTAGAAAAGTAGAACATTTATTATTATTACTACTATATGTCTACATATATTAATATTATTATTTTCTTCCTTTTTTATTATGATTCTTATTTTTATTTTTTATTCAATTAATTTATATTTGTCTAATTAAACTTCTTCCTAATTTAATTAATTCCTGCCTAA
Organism: Combretum micranthum; assembly: GCA_024138025.1. Lineage (NCBI taxonomy): Eukaryota > Viridiplantae > Streptophyta > Magnoliopsida > Myrtales > Combretaceae > Combretum > Combretum micranthum. The sequence goes on along the minus strand of JAMXBD010001959.1, from coordinate 74,296 downwards.
TTTCTAATTTAGGACTAGTTAAATGAATCCTAAGTTACTTATATGATGGAGATTATATTGACACCTAAATACTTTTCTTATGTTACAGTTAATTAAAAGAATGCTTTTTATTAAGTAAAAATGGGGTGTCTACACTAATTAACTCTTATTCTAACTTCTAATTTTGGGACTAATTACAAAAGTCCTAATTCACATATTATTTGTATTAATCAAATTAAGTAAAAATGGGATGTCTACACACTCCTAAAACACCACTCCACCACCAAAATCCTTCATTTTTCACTCAAGCACATCACCCACCACTTCCATAACTCCTTCCCCACACCAATTTACCACATTTCACCCAAATCACACTTTTCGCCAAATCAAACCCTAATCACTTCCCACTATAATTTTTTTGCCTTCACCATTCTTCTTCTCTCCCAATCACTAAATGGCATAAGCTTCTTGCCTTCATGGTGCAAGAAACAAGGATGCACGAACGACAACTCTAGTGCCATCCAATATGATGCTCATCTCTTTCCATCAAGGGCATACTTTGACTACTTTCCAACCTTTAACGATCTTGATCCTGACTTTGGTTGCCTCTACACCAATGAAGTAATAAACTACTTTGGCTTTCGTGATGTTCGAGGGTTATAACTCAATAGGAGTTTTGCCCTCGTGAACATTCTTAATGAAATTAATGTGATGGTTGTGAACTATTTCTATTGCAACTTAACAAATAGAAAGTGCCCAAATGGAAATATATGTGTTGTAATAGAGTCTCATGATCAAGCATGATCTCAAATATGGACTTATGTGTACCGACAAAAATTGAGAGCACACCTGCTAATGTTTGTCGTTTGATCAATCTTGCGCCTATGGGGCTTGCACATGTATCTGATTTTCAAGGCACTCAATTCTATGATCATTTGTTTGATGTAGCCCATGCAGCTGGTCATAGTTAGGACAGTAAGGAGGTTCTTCAAGCCAAGGGAATGCCTCTCATCCATCATGTTCTTCATCTTTATTTGTATGAAATTATGTCCCTCAAGCAATAAAACATATTAAAGTCTCACACGTTGATCTATAAATATTTTATTACCTCTTCAATGAATAACCTATCCATTTCTAGGATATCTTAGTTCATAACTTTAAGAGATTGATTAATGGACTTAATCTAGGCATTCTTCACTATTACCACTTTCTTACTGAACTACTAAGCCGAAAGGGGATTCGATTTGAAAGCCCCTCATTGAAGCACTTGTTTAGACAATATCTCCAGGAGTGAGTGGGTTTGTCACGCCCCGAAGGGTATCCTAAACGTGGCAGTCTGCCACATATAATATCAAGACTTAAGAATAATTACCTTAGTCATGTGAAAGCCTTAGTATTACATGTAAAGCATCTAGCACGGTAATAGGAGACGCTTTTGGGAAGCATAGTTTAAGCAAGTAAAGATAAACATACAAGAATCCAGAAATAAAATATATAATATCATTAATAACCAAAGGTCTATTATATGATTTCTTAGGGGCATACCCCAGTTAATCCCAAAGATCGTGATAGCCTTTACAACATCCAATACTATATTAAAGATTTCAAAAGAATTCTAATCTAAGTCTCCAAGTAGATTTCCTCTAAAAGCTTCAATGGAAAACTTACACGGATATAGGGAAGCCTCGGGCACAAAAATAGATGTTCCTGAGAATACAAATACCTATAGGGGTATAAGCTTATGGGCTTAGTGAGTAAATTCCAAAATTCATACTCAAAGTAAATTATCAACCAAGTTTATTATTCAAACATATGGAATGTAACAACCACGTGAGCATATAAGATATATGACTTTTTGAGAATCATATGTTGAATGAATTACGCCCTTCATTCCGGGTTGGATATTCAGGCCAATTACAGCCACAACTTTTAAAACACTTTTATAGATCTTACCAGCTCCTATACGCCATCAAAAACTTGTAGTTATTACAGGCTCCTACTAGCCACCAATTTACGTAGTTCTTACTGACTCCTACTCACCACTCACATGATATACCGGTTATGTCTACCACCAATATTATACACTTGTCCCACCAATTGTATAGTAGTGAATGGAATGTGACTCAACATATGAAGTGCATGCATAATTTCTTAATTAAAGTCTAGTAGTTATATTTATCTTCTTTCAAGTGAGCAAACAATTTTAAACACTTCAAGATAGTAATGTACAAACAAATCAAGTTTCGATATACTTAATATTCTTTCAACATGTTATCATACAACTTCCGTTTGATTTTTGCCTAAATTCTAGTGCAACTAATTTTACAAGCACAATCATAAGTATGAAAAATAATGGGAATAAACTTACTCAGCCATGATGACACCTTTCTTGAAATGGATGAGTCGTTCAAGATTTCCACTAATCGTAGTAATCTTCAGGATACGAACAATCCTCCTCGAGATTATCTAAGCAAGAAGAATACCCAAAATGAGTATTTCATGAAGTTTCTCTTCTTAAAGATTTTAAACATTTCTTAAAATCGTAGTAAAATCGTATAAAAGGAAATTCCAACTTAAAATGACCATAACTCGCTCATTTTAACTCACTCATTTTAACTTGAAATTTCACAAATAATATATCGTTTTCTATCTACTCGAAGAGATCTACACATTTCTAAACTTATTTTCATAAAACTAAGTCGTTTGGGTCCCCAAAAAGCAGCGACCAGATTCTCCATGAATTTGTAAAAGCTTGATTTCCTCTTTTTAAATAAAACTCATTTGAAGAGATGAAAATTCCAAGTATTTGTAAACTTTTTGAAAGGTGTACATATATATATATATGCAATGACTCATAACAACTGTATGAAGTAAATGGAGTTGTCTCAATTTATAAGAAAAAGTAAAGTCTTGAAAGATTTTGAACTTGAGAAATTTTTGAAATATTCTTTTTACTTTGAAAAGATCTTGAGCTACTTGAAATGGGCATTTCTTTTTCTAAATTTAATTTTTTGTAATTGTTCTAAATTTCTAAAGAATGATTTTTTATTTCTTATACTTAGCTTTCAACACTTTTTAAAAGTATTAATACTCCTATAAATTGATTTCATGGTTTCTTGAGATCATTTTGTTTTAATTAAAATAATTTCCATTATTTAAAGAAAAAGATGAAGTTATCGTAAAATTTTTGTTTACATCAAAAGTCCATTGTATGTTTATAAAATCTCTTATAAACTCCTCTAAGTTTGTTTAAGATGACTTCTTAGTCTCTTAGGAGAACATTAACTTCCTACTTTTATTTCTAGAGGAAAATCTTTATTTTAAGAAAACATTTCCTTCATTTATTTTGTTGAGACAAAACCATTATGTTCATGTATGACTATAAGCTATAAAAATATAAAAAGAACATAATAACTTAAAAGAATAAGGATATAAATAAATCAAGTATTGGGACCTTAGCTTCATCAAGGTACCCCGGGACTAAGAAAAGACTAGTCCCGAAAAGAAAAGAAAATGTTTTGACTTGATGAGGACGAGTCTAAGACTAGAAAGACTAGTCTTAAGAACAACTTGAAATTAAATAAATTGCAAGGAAGTAAATAAATTGCATGAAAGGTAAATAAATTGCAAGACAATGAGCTTATATGCTCTAAATATTATATATAGCTATATAGATATATTAGATAGTAATGAACATAAAAGAACATAAAGGAGTTGAGATTATGAACAAAAACAAAGTATGAACCTATTGTTGCTTTCTTAACCTTCATGGTTTTAGAAAACACACATTAAGTTCATACTAAGTAGATGAACATAGGAATTTCTTGAAGAAGGTTTACCTAAAAGAGATGAACTAAAGAGAGCTTCTTGGAAGAGAATTCTTGAGAGATTTTGAGAGAGTAACTTTAGAAATGAAGAAGTGTGAAAGAAGTAAAGGTATGAGTGGGTATTTATAGAAAAATATGAGAGATAAATTGTGTTAATTAAATAAAGTAAAAATAAAACAAATTGAGCACAAATGGGGGGGGGGGGGGGGGTGTTGGGGGTTTGGGTGGAGGGGTGTGGCCAGCATGAAAGAGAGAGACGTGAGAGAGTGAAATTTATTTTTTTGTCTTTTAGTAAATTAAAAGTAAGAAATGAGAGATGTGAAATTGTATTGGAAATGAAAATATGTAAGAAATAGTGTATGGGTTGTAAGAGTAGGTTGTAAGAAAAAGTAGAGATAGATGAATAGTGTAGAATAGTAGAAAATAGTGTAATGTAAAAGTAGACATGACAATTAAATGCCGATAGTAAGAAAATACGTATAAAGCGATATCTGATATTTTTAGCTACCGAAAAATTACGAAATTGATATTTTTGGAAATCTTATATTTTTACGAGTCTAACGGTATATTCGGAATATTTTTCCTATTCCGGCTCCGGACACGTTTTTCAAGAACTGTGTCGATCGGGTTCAAAAGGACACTCGAATTTTGCAAAACTGATATTTTTAAAACCTATAGCTATTACGAACTATTATACTAATTTTTCCAACTTCGTTTTCTAGGGCAGAGAAAACGGCAATGCCGGACTTAAGCGGTTAGTAAACTAGGGTTTGTTGACTTGGAAATCCGGTTGACTTCCGATTAGGGTTTAACTATATTCGGATCCAAAAATTTCGGGGATTTAACCTACCCCCTTAAAAAAGTTTTGTCCTCAAAACTTGAAATTCAACTTGAAATTCGTACCTGATCTTCAAAGAGATTTGGATATTTCTTTCGGATCTCATCCTCGGCTTCCCAAGTAGCCTCTTCTTGCGAATGATTCCTCCATAACACCTTGACATATCGGATTTCCTTGTTTCTCAGCTTTTGAACCTTTTGATCCAGAATTTGAACTGGGTGCTCCTCATAAGTCAAGTTCTCTTTCAGCCTGACTGGTTCAAGTTCTACAATCCGATCAGGGTCGGGGATATGCTTTCTTAGTACTGAGACATGGAAGACATTATGTACTCCCGACAGGTTTGGTGGTAATGCCAAGCGATAAGCCAAATCTCCTACTCGTTCGAGGATTTCGAAAGGTCCGATATACCTTGGGCTTAGCTTTCCTCGAGCCGTACACGATGAATACTCTTTATCGGATTCACTTTTAGGTACACATGATCACCAACGTTAAACTCAAGGATTCGCCATTTTTGATCTACCCAACTTTTCTGTCTATCTTGGGCCTCTTTCATCCTTTGCTGAATAATCCTGACTTTATCTGAGGCGTCTTGGATGAGATCTGGTCCAATTGTTAACTTTTCCACATCATCCCAAAATAGAGGTGATCTACACCTTCTTCCATACAAAGCTTCGTACGGTGGCATCTTAATTGTTGAATGATAGCTGTTGTTGTAAGCAAACTCTACCAAAGGTAGTGTACTTCCCAGCTTCCTTTGAATTCCATAACACAAGCTCTAACATGTCTTCCAAGGTCTGGATAGTTCGCTCTGATTGTCCATCAGTTTGTGGATGATAAGCTGTACTGAAATGTAACTTAGTTCCCATACACTTTGAAGTTGGATCGATTACAATTCCTGCTGGAACTCCATGCAGTCTCACAATCTCCCTTACATATAGCCGGGCTTTTCCATTGAGTAGGTCATGTTGATGGGGATGAAGTGTGCTGACTTGGTAAGTCGATCCACAATTACCCATATAGCATCATATCCGGCTGATGTTCGGGGCAATCCACATACGAAATCCATGTAATTTGGTCCCATTTCCATTCTGGTATGGCCAATGGTTTCAAAAGTCCTCCTGGCCTTTGGTGTTCAATCTTTACTTGTTGACATATGGGACACTTCATTACGAATTCAGCTACGTCCTTTTTCATACCATTCCACCAAAAGCGACTTTAAGGTCTTGGTACATCTTGGTACCACCGGGGTGCATGGTATATCCGAGTTGTGCCTCATCATTATTTCCTTTTTCATCTCCTCATCATTCGGTACACATAATCTTCCCTTTCATTCTTACTACATCCTCCTCATCTATCTCAAAATCATCATACCTTCCTCCTTGTATCTCACTTTTCAACTTTTGTATGACTTCATCATATCGTTGAGATTCTTTGATTCTTTCTATCAGGTTGGCTCCATTACCAAATGGGAAATTTCTATTTCCGCACTTTGCCCACAAATTCGATGCTCAATCTCTCGAATTCCTTTATAAGTTCTTTTTGAGTTGTGAGCATGGCTGCAACTTCTCCATGGTTCTTCCGACTCAAAGCGTCTGCTACCGCATTCACTCTTCCAGGGCAATAATTTATTCCAAGATCATAGTCTTTGATCAACTCCAACCATCTCCTTTGCCTCATATTCAATTCCTTTTGTGTAAATAAATACTTGAGGCTCTTATGGTCCGTATAAATCTCGCATCTCTGTCCATATAGGTAGTGCCTCCAAAGCTTGAGAGCGAAGACAACTGCGGCTAACTCAAGATCATGCGTCGGGTAATTTTGTTCATGCGGCCTCAACTGCCGTGAAGCATAAGCAATTACTTCCCTTCTTGCATAAGCACATCCTAAGCCATTTCTTGACGCATCACTATGGACGGTATATGGCTTTTCTGGATCAGGTAAGGTTAAAATTGGAGCAGATACCAACCGTTGCTTTAACTCTTGGAAACTTTGTTCCCTCTTCTCATTCCAAATGAATCTTTCATTCTTCTGGGTCAACTGAGTTAGTGGCTTAGCTATTTTTGAGAAATCTTGCACAAACTTCCTGTAATAGCCAGCTAATCCAAGAAAACTTCTAATCTCAGTCACCGTCCTTGGTTGTTTCCATTCCATTACGGCCTTAATCTTTTCAGGATCTACTGATATTCCTTTCCCTGAGATAACATGTCCTAGAAAAGATATTTGGTCCAACCAAAAGTCACACTTGGATAATTTGGCATATAACTTGTGCTCCCTTAAGGTTTGTAATGCCATTCTCAGATGTTCTTTGTGTTGCTCCCGTGTTTTAGAATAGACCAAAATATCATCAATGAAGACAATCACGCATTTATCCAAGAGCCTTATACACCCGATTCATCAAGTCCATGAAAGCAGCTGGTGCATTAGTCAATCCAAATGGCATGACCATGAACTCATAGTGTCCATACCGAGTTCTAAAAGCGGTCTTTGACACATCCTCTGGTTTTTATTCAGCTGGTGGTATCCAGATCTCAAATCAATGCGTGAGAATACACTTGCTCCTTGTAGTTGGTCAAAGAGATCGTCAATCCTTGGCAATGGATACTTATTCTTTATAGTGACCTTATTGAGTTCTCGATAATCAATACACAACCTCATCGATCCATCTTCTTCTTTACGAATAATACCGGAGCTCCCCAAGGAGACACTTGGTCTAACAAATCCTTGGTCAAGCAATTCTTGTAATTGCTTCTTAAGTTCCTTGAGCTCAACGGTGCCATTCGGTATGGTGCCTTGGATATGGGTTCTGTTTTTGGCATCAAATCGATCTCAAAATCGATTTCTCGTTTTGGGGGTAACCCAGGCAATTCTTCTGGAAAAACATCAGAGAATTCATTAACGATGGGGATGTCGTCAATGTTGGGTCTTTCCTTATCCTCCTCCGTACTTCCCACATAACTTTCAACTCCTTCCTCAACCTCTTCAATTACCTCGAACGAACTTAACTCCAAACTTTTAGAAGTTGCGGATTCTCCCAAAAACGTAGCTTTCTTCCCGTCTTGTCCCATGAATTCCACCTTTTTATTTCTACAATCTACCTTTGCTTCCACCATGGACAACCAACTCATTCCGAGAATCACTTCGTACTTGCTGATTTCTATTACTATAAGATCGGTAGTTGCTCATGGCCTTGTATCTTCATGGGGCAATTCCTTATTACTTCTTTGGTAGTCACCACACTACCGGTGGGGGTTTTTATACGAAAACTTGTTGGTTGTGGTGATAGGTAAACCGGTCTTCAAGGCTATACTAGCGGCAACAAAGGAATGTGTTGCACCGGTATCGAAGAGGGTATAAGCGGTTAGGTCCCCTATTTGTATGGTTCCTGCGTTCAAGACGCGTGTGTTACTATTCTTATTGTCCTTATAAGGTTCCCTAGACATCTATTATTTCCAACATACATCATAACTTTATACTCAACAGATATCAAAACAAACATATATTTTAAAGGTTGAGGCTAACCTGTAACCAAGCTATAGTCATACTCCTCTCCATGGTCCAGGGCAGCCAACTCTACTCCTTCTTCGGCATCCTCCTCACAGACCCATTGCCCTTCAAGGTTGTAAATTCTCAGCCCATGCATAGATGATGCCGAGCGACTTCCGCTTCCATTCCCACTCCTTGTCGGGGCAAGTCCTCCTGAAGATCCAACAGGTCGATTTGTTGTGAGATTTCTTTGGGGACACTCGTTGGCAAAATGTGTTTGCTTGCATACGAAACAAGTCGTAGAAGCTTTCTTTGGGCAATCCGGAATCTTATGGCTCGGGTCACCACAGAAATAACATTTGTTCTGGAGAAGGGGGCATCTTTGGATGTGCGCCCCTTTGCATTTCCAACAACTTACTGCTGCCTTGGAATTATCCTTTGTCCACGAAATTTCCCTTAAAGTTGCTAATTGGTTTAAACCTCTTAGAAGGGAAATTGGAGCTTGTTCCTGGTTGAAATTTCCTTCCAAACACATGCACTTTCTTCTCAGAAGTCCCAGCTTTCCTTTTCTTGGCCCCTTCAACAATTCTTGCTCTTTCAACCAATTCTTGAAGGTGCGGAATGTCAAACTCTTCTAACCGCATCCTTAAGTCCTCATCTAACCCATTCAGGAACACTTGTCGTTTCAGCTCCTCACTATACTTATAAGAATCCGGAGCATACTGCAGGAGTCGGCTGAATTCCGTCTCATATTGTTCTATGGATTTTCCTTTCTGGATATGTGCAAGAAATCCGCACTATACCTTACTCTTAAACTTCCAGGGAAATAATTTTCCAGAAACTCATTCCGAAACATATCCCAGGTGATAGGTGGCGGCAATTCCTACTCTTGGACTCCCACCAGACGCGGGCATTAAACCTAACATATAGGTACCATAGCTTATTCGAAGATGATGAGGAACTTCATAGGCGGCAAAAGATCGTTCTATCTGCGCGAGCCAATCTCAGCTTCATCTGGTTTCCCAAAAGCTCCGTCAAAGTAACGGTTACTTTTGATAAAATCTGGGAGTGAAGTTCTGTATGGTCGAGGTGGTGGCGGAGGCGGCAAGGGTGCTGTATGTGATTGAGCATCAGGTGCTGCTGGTCCATGTACAGATGCTTGAGGTGCTGCTGGGGTGGTGCTTGAGCTGGTGCCTAGGTGGCATATTCCTCTGTTGTTGTTGAACTAACACATTAAGAAGCTGTGTTAATTGACCCAGAGTGGCTTGGAGATCGCCTTGCGGTTGGGGCAGGAGCCACAGGGGGCACTTCTGGTTGGTTAACTTCTTCAGGCGGGTTATTCGATGCCTGCCTCATCCTCGGTCGTCCCCTTCTAGGTCGGCTGTTTTAATCGTTTACGTAAATACTAGATTATTAAGTCTTTTACATACTAAGTTACGGAAATTGCGGAAGCTTTCAAGAATAAACATGTAAAGAGAAATATCATACAAAGAAGTTTAAGCAACTAAATCAAGAGATGAAATTTGTTTAAACCAAAATATTTAATTAAAAAGCATAGAAGGGAATGAAATCATATAAAGAAATCAAGGTTTGCAAAAGAAATTCAAAATACAACAAATGTTAAACACTTTTCGAAACATAAATTAAACTACTGATCGATCCTATATCCTAAGTCGATCTGGTTACAAAATTCTTGTTGGACACATGGGATTGCTCATGTGGATCCTTCCTTCTTCTTTGATTTTCTTCTGGTGAGGGAGTTGCATTACGGTGGTTGGTCTAGAAGTCGTCCTTAGCCTCTTAGTTACGAACAGCTTCAAGTAGCTTCGGTCCATCATTCTTTTTCCTTTGCGGAGGGTGATTCCTAGACGTGCTTGGCTCTCGTTGATCAAACTCCGTTTGTGACGCCGCTCTCATCGGATACTTCCATCCTTCATTCTTGGTCAGGTCTCTTATGTGAGATCGTCTTCGATTGAGATGTCTCTCAGGCCATTCGAAATCTTGACTGGCTTTATGTTGGTTGAAATATCCTCATCCGTCCGTGATCTGCTGGCTCATCGTGGGCATAGATATATAATCGGCCTATGGAATTCCAAGTTCAAAAATCAGGAAAACTGGACGTCTATCGTTTCGAAAAATGAATGTAGCTTTTGGAGCATAGGGGTGTGGTTGTAATGGCACGTGAGCCGTTCCATACCGTAAGAAACTTCTAAGTCAGTCTAATAAGGCAAACTCCTTACATAGGCTTCTTACTTTTAACCAGTAGTCCACAAGGGTTTCACCATTTCTTAAGTTCAAACATTAGGCCTTAACTCTAACTTCTCCAAGAGTAAGCTATAAAAGATAAGGGAGGTCATTAATTTTCCTTTTTGAGAATTTCTAGACTTATTTGTCTTATCTAAGTCCTTTCTCCATAAACATATCTATCTTTCTCTCTTCTAGATTTATTCTATTACCTTTATTCCTATAAACTTGTTGCTCTGATACCAACTTAAACTGTCACGCCCCGAAGGGTACCCTAAACGTGATAGTCCGCCACATATAATATCAAGACTTAAGAATGATTACCTTAGTCATGCGAAAGCCTTAGTATTACATGTAAGGCGTCTAGCACGGTAATAGGAGACGCTTTTGGGAAGCATAGTTTAAGAAAGTAAAGATGAACATACAAGAATCCAGAAAAAATATATAATATCATTAATAACCAAAGGTCTATTACATGATTTCTTAGGGGCATACCCCTGCTAATCCCAAAGATCGTGATAGCCTTTACAACATCCAATACTATATTAAAGATTTCAAAGGAATTCTAATCTAAGTCTTCGAGTAGATTTCCTCCAAAGCTTAATAAAACTTACACGGATATGGGGAAGCCTCGGGCACAAAAATAGGTGTTCCTGATACAACAATATAGGGGTGTAAGCTTATGGGCTTAGTGAGTAAATTCCAAAATTCATACTCAAAGTAAATTATCAACCAAGTTTATTATTCAAACATATGGAATGCAACAACCACGTGAGCATACAAGACATATGACTTTGGAATCATATGTTGAATGAATTACGCCCTTCATTCGGGTTGGTATTCAGGCCAATTACAGCCACAACTTTTAAAACACTTTTATAGATCTTACCGGCTCCTATACGCCATCAAAACTTGTAGTTATTACAGGCTCCTACTAGCCACCAATTTAGTAGTTCTTACTGCTCCTACTCGCCACTTACATGATATACCGGTTATGTCTACCACCACTATTATACACTTGTCCCACCAATTGTATAGTAGTGAATGAAATGTGACTCAACATATGAAGTGCATGCATAATTTCTTAATTAAAGTCTAGTAGTTTATTTATCTTCTTTCAAGTGAGCAACAATTTCAAACACTTCAAGATAGTAATGTACAAACAACTTTATTACAAACAAATCAAGTTTCGATATACTTAATATTCTTTCAACATGTTATCATACAACTTCCATTGATTTTTGCCTAAATTCTAGTGCAACTAATTTTACAAGCACAATCATAAGTATGAAAAATAACGGGGAATAAACTCACTCAATGATGACACCTTTCTTGAAATGGATGAGTATTTGGGATTTCCACTAATCGTAGTAATCTTCGGATACGAACAATCCTTCTCGAGATATCTAATCAAGAAGAATACCCAAAATGGTATTTCATGAAGTTTCTCTTTTTGAAGATTCTAAACTTTTCTTAAAATCGTGGTAAAATCGTATAAGAGGAAATTCCAACTTAAAATGGCATAACTCGATTTTAACTCGGAATTTCACAAATAATATATCTTTTTACCTACTCGAAGAGATCTACACATTTCTAAACTTATTTCATAAACTAAGTCATTTGGGTCCCAAAAAACAGCAACCAGATTCTCCACGAATTGTAAAATCTTGATTTTCTTTTTAAATAAAACTCATTTGAAGAGATGAAAATTCCAAGTATTTGTAAACTTTTTGAAAGGTATATATTTATATATTTATTAATGACTCATAACAATTGTATGAAGTAAATGGAGTTGTCTCAATTTATAAGAAAAAGTAAAGTCTTGAAAGATTTTGAACTTAAGAAATTTTTGAAATATTTTTTTACTTTGAAAAATCTTGAGCTACTTGAAATGAGTATTTCTTTTTCTGAATTTAATTTCTTGTAATTGTTCTTAATTTCTAAGAATGTTTTTTATTTCTTATACTTAGCTTTCAACACTTTTTGAAAGTATTAATACTCTATATAATTGATTTCTTGGTTTTTGAGATCATTTTGTTTTAATGAAAATAATTTCCATTATTTAAAGAAAAAGATGAAGTTATTGTAAATTCTTGTTTACTTCAAAAGTCCATTGTATGTTTATAAAATCTCTTATAAACTTTCTAGTTTGTTTAGGATGACTTAGTCTCTCTTAGAAAACATTAACTTCCTACTTTTATTTCTAGAGGAAAATTTTTATTTTAAGAAACATTTCCTTCATTTATTTTGTTGAGACAAAACCATTATGTTCATGCATGAATATGAATCATAAGCTATGAAAATATAAAAGAACATAATAACTTAAAAGAATAAACATATAAATAAATCAAGTATTGGGACCTTAGCTTCATCAAGGTACCCCAGGACTAAGAAAAGACTAGTCCGAAAAGAAAAGAAAATGTTTTAACTTGATGAGGGCAAGTCTAAACTAGAAAGACTAGTCTTAAGAACAACTTGAAATTAAATAAATTGCATGAAAGGTAAATAAATTGTAAGACAATGAGTTATATACTCTAAATATTATTAGCTATATAGATATATTAGATAGTAATGAACATAAAAGAACATAAAGGAGTTGATATTATGAAAAAATAGTATGAACCTATTGTTACTTTCTTAACCTTCATGGTTTTAGAAAACGTACACTAAGTTCATACTAAGTAGATGAACATAGGAATTTCTTGAAGAAGGTTTACCTAAAAGAGATGAACTAAAGAGAGCTTCTTGGAAGAGAATTCTTGAGAGATTTTGAGATAGTAACTTTAGAAATGAAGAAGTGTGAAAGAGTGAAGGTATGAGAGGGTATTTATAGGAAAATGTGAGAGATAAATTGTATGTTAATTAAATAAATAAAAATAAAACAAATTGAGCACAAATTTGGGGGGGGGGGGGGGGGGGGGGGGGGGGGGTGTGGTGGCCGGCGTGAAAGAGGAGAGATGTGAGAGAGTGAAATTTATTTTTTTGTCTTTTGGTAAATTAAAAGTAACAAATGAGAGATGTGAAGTTTATTGGAAATAAAATGTGTAAGAAATAGGTGTATGGGTTGTAAGAGTAGGTTGTAGAAAAAGTAGAGATAGATAAATAGTATAGAATAGTAGAAATAGTGTAATGTAAGTAGACATGACAATTAAATGTCGATAGTAGGAAAATACGTGTATAAATGCGATATCTGATATTTTTAGCTACTGAAAAATTAAAATTGATATTTTTGGAATTTTTATATTTTTACGAGTCTAACGGTATATTACGAATATTTTTCCTATTCCGAGCTCCTAGAACGTTTTTCAAGAACTGTGTCCGATCGGGTTTAAAAGACACTCGAATTTTGCAAAATTGATATTTTTATATAACCTATAGCTATTACGAACTATTATAGCTAATTTTTCCAACTTCGTTTTGTAGGGCTAGAGAAAATGGCAATGTCGGACTTAAGCGGTTACGGTAAACTAGGGTTTTGTTGACTCTAGAAAATCAAGTTGTCTTCCTATTAGGGTTTAAGCTATACCTCGGATCCAAAAATTTCGAGGATTTACAGGGTTAAAGATCCCGATGAAGGTTTTGGGTCATTGTGTTCTCTGCTCCTCTTACTAGCATTTATGAAGATGTCAAAACCTGAGCTTTCGATGGGAGAAATGGAAATGTTGATGAGGAATCTAAGGACGAGGCATATGCGGTGGTGTGTGATGATGCTGTCATGGTGTTGACATGGTAATGAGGCTCATAAGCAATGCCTTTATTCACTTGATCAGCTAGCCTCTGCCTTTATTGCTTTTCATGTGGAGCATCAACAATTTAGGACTCGAGTTCAACCAACGTATTAGGCTCTGCCATTATTACGTTCAACATGGATGATTTCTTTCAACACTTCTATTGATTCTCTAAGAATTAAGTTTTGATGAGAACAAAACAGTAAAGAAATCAATTACATTGTTAAGTGCATAGGAAGCTTTTCTTAAACAGAAGATTTTACAGAACTTTAGTTAGAAGAACAAATGAACTAAGATATAGTATGAAAGTTCTTTTATGACCATATTAAGTGAAACATATCCTAGAAGTTTTCACAAAATAGTATCAAAAGAGTTCATATACAAAGGAACTAGAAAATCTATTATATCATGTTCACAGAAGGTTTTCCAAAAGGTTAGCTATAAGTAAAATGCACAACTCTAGAAACACAGAAGGTTTCATATAACTTTTACTTCAACTTTGAATAGCAAGTCTGGTTTCACGAAGCTATTGTTCATCATCCCAAATGAGATCAATTATGTCCTAATTTAGTACAATTGATTATATTGAAGACCTAGCTCTAAGATAATAAGCATATTTGGGTAATATAGTTATTTGTTCCACTGAAGTAGGATAATATCCAAGGGGATTTAAGTGTTTAAGGTAATCAAGGATTAAAAATTCATGTTATCAAAAAGAATATGTTTTTGACAGATAAAAGTTAATCTTATATGTTTTTAACAATCAAGGATTTGAGTAATCAAATAGATTTTATCAAGGCTAAAATAATGTTTATTCGACAATTGTTTTATCGAGGGTCAAATGGACATTCATATGAGGCTCGACAATAGTAATTGAAGACCGATATTTGTTTATTACTCAGATGTCAAAGGCTCGAATATTTTCAACAATTATCAGAATTCAAGTGCAAAAGAAGCGTATCTATACTTGTGGAAAGTTAATAGATTTTTAACAGTTTTCAAGTACAATAGATAAGGGAAGACCATCCATAACATCTGGAATAAGATAAACAAGAGAAAGATATTCGCATGGGTTTCGTGCCTATTATTTTTTGCAATATTCGAATTTGAAAGTGGGATAATGATTATCAAATTTTATCAGAGATATATGCGAGGGACTTTATCCACAATAGATTTTTATCATAGGAAGAATTACCTTCTTCTTTCTGTATGAATTTGAAATGTCTTTTTTAAAAAAAGGAGATAAGATATATAGGATTTGAATTTGAAGAAAAGGATAAGGAACAATAGATATCATCCGAGTTCGTTGGAAAAGCTTATCCATCAATTTTGAACGTTGGATCCGAAATTCAAAATATATGAAGAATTCCCAAGATAATATATACTCCACAGAAAACAAAAGGAAGTATAGAACATACGATTTTTGCTATTCTCATCACTCATCGAAGCTAAACTGCTCTCTCTCTCTCTTTCTCGTACAAAACATGAAACTTATACTGAAAAGTCTTCCCTTGTTATAAAGAGAAAACACATGCTACTATTCACAGATTTCCACGCACTGAATTTATGCAATTTTGTTTCTTCATTGCAATATTACAATTTTATTCTTTTATTTGTAAAGGAAGGAATGTGTTGTTGCCTTCTTTGTTGATAGTTAATTAAGATTAGACTCTGTAGATTGATTGTAGCTAGAGGATAGCTGTGAGAATCGAGCAAAGAGGATTGTACAATCTTGTAACTTGAAGTTATTAGATATAGTGGAACAAACCCGTAGGATAACGAATCCCCACTTGGAGCTAGAAGAGTAGACTAACACACAAGGCGGAACCACTATAAATTATGCTGATCTCTTTTCCCTATCTTTTAATTCTTACGATTTATTTTCATGATTTTAATTGTTTATATTGTTTCTATATTTAAAACCGAAGGGATTTTTCAAAGAAAATTCTTTTATTAATAATCAATTCAACCTCCGCACCCCCTCCCCCCCTTCTTGATTATTAAGTGGGACCAACAATTGGTATCAAAGCAGGCTATTTTATCGAATTGAGTGATCCAATTAAATAACTAAGAACAATGTTGCAATTAATTCATCCACCTTTCTTTGATGGTTCAAATTTTTCTTATTGGAAAATGTGTATGGAAATATACATTAAAGTTAACGATTATGATTCTTGGCAAGTTATTTCCATTGGAGATAATGTGATTACAATGAATGGAAATTCAGTTCTGACAGATGCTGAGAAGAAGATCATTCAGAAGAACAACAAAGCTAAAAATTTATTGTTGACTACTAATGGTGCATCAGAATTTTATTTGATATCTTCATGTGGAACAATAAAGGAAAATCTAGGATAGATTGAGTGAAACTTATGAAGGAACAAATATGATTAGAGAAACTAAAATTAATGCTTTACTTCAATAATATGAACTATTTAAATTTAAAACAGATGAGTCTGTCAAAGATGCTTTTAACAAATTCACTGCAATAAGAACTGAGGTGGCGTCACTTGGCAAAGTGATTGGTGATCTTGATCTTATGAGAAAAATGTTGAGGATTATGCTACCGTCTTGGGATGCCAAAAAAACTGCAATAGAAGAAGCATATGATCTCAAACAACTTTCTCTTAGCCAACTAAGAGAAAAGCTAATGGCTTATGAATCTCACAAAAAGACTACTCAAGGAGGTGAAAGTAGTACCAAAGGGATTGCATTCAATGGTAAGGAAGTTATTCAAGCTGAATTTGATGATAGTGAAGATGAAGTAGAAGAAGACATAACTCTACTAGCTAAAAGCTTAATTGATTCTTTAGAAACAAAGAAGTAAGAAATTTAGTACTTTTAGAAACTACTGATATAAAAAAAATGATGCAGGAAAGGCTTACAAGGAAAAGGAAAAGAAAAAGGAGAAGAAGGAAATGCAATGTTATGAATGTAAGAAGCATATCACATAAAGTATGAATTTCCAACATTGATAAAAAATGGATATGTAAAAAAGAAAAGTCAAGCTATGTTAGCAACATGAAGTGATTTAGATGACATAGAAAGTAATCTAGAAGATTCTGATGAAGAAGAGGAAGAAGCAAATCTATGTCTTATGGTTGCTTCTAAGGTACATTCTAAATCTGATAATGAAGTTGTCATGCCCTGAGGGTACCCTAGTAGTAGTAAACAAGATACACTTGAATACTATTACTAGATTACCTTCTGAGAATGACATATTTTCAATAAATAGGATCTTCCAGTTGCTTGGATAAGAAGGACAAGTATGTATAAGACAAAAATTAGTAAATAACCGTCATTCCTTGCTTGTGAATAATAAAATTATTACAGACCATAACATTTCTATAAATTCCTTCAAATACATAACTAAAGTTTCTAATGCAAGATACTTGCAACTAAAATAGAAATATATATTCTTATTCTATACTACTCCTTAAGTTTCCAGCTTCTAATTTTTTATCGAGACCATGCTCCTGGTAGTAATAAGTTAAGGTCGCAAGGTGAATCTGAAAGGACTGTTGAGTGTGAGCTAAACCACGAGCTTAGTGAATAACCAGAACTTATTACATAACACACAAGTTATTTAACAATCATATGAAATGTATCAATCAAACATATGTACAATTACAAGCTTGGATAACCCAAAATCCAAACAGGATGAAGATTTCTACCCTCTCATCAGGGTTGAAGGATCACAATCCATGGCCTACCTATCCAGGAGAGACTGAGCTTTCAGGAAACAATAATGCTCAATTTAATTATCTCTTTGAATTTACTATGTCTTAACATTCATTTCTTGTTTTAGCTTTAGAAACTCCACTAAGTGTTAGTCATTTCCAAGCAATACCATAAGCGGCGTCCTTCATTTACCATTTAGCTCCTATGGTATCAACTGAATAAAGGTAATCTTGCGATTAACTATTAGCTTTCTTGCCTAGATAAACCAAGCATTACTAGAGATCCGAAATACTAACACGTAGTAGGCTACCACTTACTCAAATGTTACTTTATGCAAAATATGCAATACATGTACAATTTCCTTTATGGTATCAGTAGTTTTAATTAAATTGAAGGCGATCAACCAATGTACAGACATTCAATCATGTTACACAAACAATTTAGTCATACATAATTTTGTTGTCATTATTATTAAAGTGACTTAGCAATCAATGTCTCATACAACAAACAGTCCCCATAAATCCATATAATACACCCAATTTATTATTCTTTATTTATAGTGTCACACCCCAAACGATACCCAAAACACGACAGTCCACCACACTCGATATTTAAACTTAAGTATGACAACCTTAGTCATCCTATAAGTTTACATACTGGGGTGTAAGGTGTACTTGCACAACTTCTAGGGTTACACTTTGAATCGAATAGTCCTAAGAAGGCATACAATAGCATTAAGAGTAGAAATCACAACAAGATAAATAAGTTAAGTTTTTACAAAAAGTCCAGGGGCAGACCCCTGCTAAAATAATAACAGAGGTCTAACTGGTATAAAACCATATTACAAACGTTAGGGCTTATGTTAAAGAGATTTTTCTAAAAGTCCACGCCTCTTGTTAGATTCTAACTTCTTCAAAAGCTCCTTCATCCATAAGATAACCTGTGAAATGTGTTCTTTTGGAACAACCAAAATAGGAACACCACAACAAAACTATCGGGGTGTAAGCTACAGGCTTAGTGAGATTCATTTCCAAATATTTAATACTCAACAACAGTATATATAACAAACAAGTTATTAGCAGCCATATGAAATGCATAAACACATGAGCATACGATACATAAGACCATCCAGAAATCTTATGTTGAATGGATTTACGCCCTCCATTCGAGGTTAGATGTTGCAGGCCCATACGACCACATTTAAATTCTTTTTACTTCTTATTGTGGTTGATACAGGTGCTCATCCACTACTTTTAAATTTTTACTATGGTTGATACAGGTGCTCACCCACACACATTTTCAATTCTAGCCTATACGCCAATAATCGAGTTTACAGGCCCCTCGTTGTCTAAATTATTATGCTTTCCTCCCACAAAGGTATAATAACTTATGAAATGTGACTCACTATGTGATATGCATATATAGTTTATTCATATAACCGTGGCATATTAATTAAGTAGATTAAGTGCGACCATAGAGAATTTCAGACAATCTAAGTCTATATTAGCTCATACAAGGATTTTTCAACAAGTCTCGTCTCGATATACTTATCATTCATTCAACCAATATTAGATCATAATTCGTCATAATTTTTATCTTTTCCTAACTCTAATGTTACTACGATTACACACACATACATGAGCACAACTATTTAAGAAATGAACTCACTTGGCCATGGAGAGAAATCCACTAGTCGTAGTAGTCCTTGGGGAGTGGAAATCCATCCTCCAATTCACCTAAGTACAAGGAATACCCAAAATGAGCATTTCTTATAAATTTCTAATAACTTAACAATTCTAACTACTAAGTTCGTCAATTACCGCATAAGCTAAAGTTCTAATTTTTAATGACCATATCTAACTCATTTTAACTTGGAATTAAGCATATAATATACCGATTCCTATCTACTTCGAAAGATCTATCTATTCTTAATATTTTTCAAGTTTTGAAAATGTTAGGTGTAATTCCCTTGATTTTACATAACCGGTTATAATAAATATTATAATAAAATGTAGAATCATAAATGAACTATAATAAAAATATCAAAAATCACTCCAAATTTTTCATGATTAAAAATTTAAGTATGAACAAATTAGAATAAGGAATCTTTATCACTAAGACTTTAAAAGTTTATAATAAAGAATGAAGAAAACTATTTAATATTTAAGAACTTAAGTTTTAATGTTAAAAAAAATATATTAAAACATTCAAGTTAAATAATTCTGAGTCTATAAAAACTAAAATTCTGATCTAATCTAGTAATTTATAATTAGTAAAAAGAACTAAGTAACAAATATAAAATTAAAATTAAATTTCTAATCTAATAAAAAGTCTAGAATAAATTTATAAATAGAAATAAATTCATATGTAATTACAAATCTTAAAAATTTATAATAAAGTCGAATTAAGGGAAATATAATTATTAATTTATCAAAATATCACCAAACAAAACTTTTAAACAAATAAAATATAATTTACAATAGTAGGTATAAAAACTGAAAAGTAAAAGTATTAAAATAAAGATTTTATGTATACTATCGTATTCAGAATATTTAATATCGTTAATATCTAAATTTTTGTCCAAAAATATTATCAAATCAGTATTTATTATACATGTTATTTGGAGCCACAAAATTAAATTTTTTCACCAATTTATATTTTCCCCCACTCCTTATATATTTATTGGTTATAAATTTATCATCTTCTTTTTACTTTTATATTTCCATACATCCTAACTCACTTGCATTTTTTTTCTTTGTTTTTTCTTGTTACGTATTACGTATGGATTTGCTTTCAAATTTGAACTCTCCCCTGGACGCGTACAAATCCTAAACAAAAAGCGAAAAATCAAGCACATATATACATATGTTTAATAGAAATTCTATGTATACCACAATGTTTAGAATATTTAATAATGCAAATATGGAACATTTCATCTAAAAATATTACTGAATCAGTATTTAACATACGTATCACTTAAACCCACAAAATTAATTTTTTTCCCCACTCCTTACACAGTTGTTGGTTATAAATTCATTATCTTCTTTTTATTTTTGTATTTCTATATACCCTAAAACTAAGATAATTATATAACTTAATATTATTAAAATATTTCCTACAACTTATCAAGAAATCTCGGTGCAAATTGCACCAAATTGATGGAGAGGATTGCATTGGGATAAGTTAGCCGAATTAGGCAACAAACAAGTCAACAAAAACAATACTTAAACCAATTGAAAGAAGCCATGCAAGCTCAACAATTAATGCAACAATCTCTCTTGAATTTTTGGCCAGAATGAAAGCTCACGTATTAGCTGGAGAAGAGACCAAAACCATTGTTACATTATATCCTCTTTCTATATATACGTATAGGCACATTAAGCAATAAGCAAACAAACTCCATTGATTATCAAAGCTTCTAGGATAAAAGAACTCCCAAATAACAACCAAACCAACCTAAAAACCGAACCCAACTCCTACCACTATTAAAGCATACTTATAAGCTCGATTTCAAATTCTCCAAGGTAAGTTAAGCTACTTTAATTTGTTATTTGTTAAAAACTTTGGTTTAAACTAACTCCTAATGATCTTAGGATCATAAAACAATCCAAAGCAAGCTTCAAATCTTGTTCAAATAGCTCCAAGAACGTAAGAACTCTTAAACTTGAGTTATGCTTATTTAATCCGAAAATTGTAATTTAAGGATGAGTTTTGATGATTTGAGTTGTTATATGTGTAGAAATATCATGTATAAATGCTTAGGAATGAATTAGAATGAATTTGGGCATGTAAAACAATGGAAAATCGGATCAAAACCAAGGTTGAAGATGATGAATAGTGCCCCTGGTACTGTTCACATGAATAGTAACCAATATGTGCAGATTTTTTAAAAAAATTAAATTAATTAAATTAAATTTATTAATTCTAATAGGTTGGTTAATTATTAAAAATATATATTTATTTTATTCTGAAGTGAAAATAATTTTTTTTATAATTTTTGGAATTATTTTTAGTAATATATAGTCATTTAAGTATATGTATATGTAAATACTTTAATATTATTAAAAATGTAGAAAAATATAATTTTATTTATTTTGGTTAGATAAAATAATTAATAATATTTTATTTAATTCTGAAATATTATGATTTTTTTTTAAATTTTTAATATTAGTTTTATTAGTATGAGCTATGTAAGATATAGATTATAAGTATATGTTTTAGTAATGTAAAAGTGTTAAAAATTATATTTTATTTATTATGAATTTTTATTATAAAATTAATAATTAAATTTAAAAAAATGAATATCCAAAATTAGGGAGACGTAAATGACGTCCCCTGGATGAAGTTCCCCTTGGCGAGGACTATATATATATATATATATATATTATAATAATAACTGATAAATTAATTTAATTAATCCAAATAAAATGATTATGATAATAATATTCCGTAATTTATGTTTTAGCTAAAAATAATAGAAACATAACTTAAACTACTTATGTTATTAATGAAATTTTATATAAAAATAAATAAATAAATAAATGAATAAATATTTTGATATTGATTTTATCATTAAAGTTTATTTTCTTAAGCAATATTATTGCTTATATTACGAATATTGTTGATCTATTACTAATATCACTAATGTTGTTAGTAGTGATATTAAAATTATTATTAAGCCTATTGATATTACCAATATTAGTATTATTGATTTTGTTACTAAAACTATTAAATTGTTTTTGTAATTAAAATTTTTTTACTATTAGTAGTAATATTAAAACTAATATAATCATCATTATCTTTGATACTAGTATTACAACTACTTTTATGAGTATCACTAATACTAAGATTAGTATATTATATAAATAAAAGATATGATTTTTGGTAACTAATTAAAATAGATTTAGTAATTGAATTAGGCGATTAATTTCAATTAACTCAGCTTAGAGTAATATAGTAAGTAAGACCATAAAAAGAAAGGAGTACGTAATTTCTAAAATATGTCTAATTTAGAATTAGTGTAAATAATAGTATAAGTTATACCACAACTAATCTGGTGAATATGTTATTTCAAATATATTATTTTCGGAACTAATAAAAGAATAGATTAGTTAAATAATAAATATCTGTTATTTCGTTTTCATAGGAAGAATAGATCAATTCTCGAATTTCCAGTAGCATATTCCAATAGTTTAGCGAGGACCATAGGTGAGTAACTTTGACTTTATCATACTGTTTATGCTTGTAATATAGCTGCATTTATAATAATATATTTAAACCAATATGCATGTGGGATTTGGGTATACTGCATGATGTTTGGTGTATGCTTGATTGCCAAAATTACCCTATTATAAGTGATAAGTTTATTGTATGATAATTACTGTATGAAGCATGTTAAACCTGACTAAAAGCTTTTGACACCATAAAAGAAAATGATCATGCATTACACGATTTGCATAAACAGCATTTGAGCAAGTGGCAGCCTACTACGTGTTAGTATTTCGACCCTCTGATAATGCTTGGTTGACCTAGGCTAAAAGCTATTAGATCAACACAAGATTACCTTTGAGCTGTTGATACTATAGGAATTAAATGGTAAATGAAGGACGCCGCTTATGGTATCGCTTTGAAAGGACTAACACTTAGTGGAGTTTTTAAGGCAAAAAACAAGAAATGAGAGATTTAAGATATGGTTAATTTAAAGAGATAATTAAAGTGAGTATTGTTGTATTCCTGTATGCTTAGTCTCTCCTGGGTAGGTGGGCCATAGCATTGTGATCCTTCAACCCCGATGAGAGAGCGTAAATCTCCATCCTACTTTGGATTCTAGATCATCTAAGCTTGTAATGTGCATATGATTGATTGTTACATTGCATATGATTGGTAATTATACTTGTTTGTTATTGTTTAATGTGTGGTTTGGTCAGGTTATCTCACTGAGCCCGTGGTTCGCTCACCCCCCAACAGTTTTTGTGCAGGTATAACGCTAATTGGGTCTGAGATAGGGATGTGTGAAGAGTACTTCTCCATCAGACTATAGTGAAGTTAGATACATAAGTGGCATTGAACTGAGAATGTAAAATTTATTATTTATATAAACAAATGAGAATTTATATCTTGTAAGTTAGAACTCAATTTCATTATTTGGTAGGGGATACCGATTCTCTGCGGTCTTGGTAGGAAGTGGACAATTGGATTCCATAGTTGAAATCCAGTAATATAATATATATTTATATGAAAGATATTGATAAATAAATAGAGTCTTGTACACTCTGACTTACAAGACGACTCTCATATTACGGGTGCACACGTGGTATGATAGCTTTAGATTAATCCTACTAGGGCCCCTTTTGAGGCGTAACAGAGTTTGGTATCAGAGCTATAGGTTTGTCAGAGATAGGAGCAACCTACCAAATGTGAGATTGGGGTAGCACTTAGGTAGATAAATTAAGTTTACAAACTAAAAGATGTAGACATTTAGATTATATATAGTTATATATTACAAGTATTATATGGGCACTTGTTGTCCATATAAATGTGATGTCTTATCTTCTGTTCTTATATCCAAGGGTAGTATTATCTTATAATAGAAGCCAAACCACAAGCTTCTAGGTCAGTTAGATTTTTTTTTTTTTTTATGATAAAACTACGTACCCTACCCTCTGCTAGATGAATTGGAATTGACAAAGAGACATAACAACTATAGATAGTACAACACAACACATTAGTGGAAAAAATCAGTAATATCTGTGGTTGTATTACATTAGGAAGGTGAATGAAAGAAGGAACTTTCTCCTGTATTGGGATATTATCAGTTGATGTAAGAAGAATATTATATGATTCTGATACATTTATAAAGGTTCCAAGGAAAATTGGAATTTGGTAAAGTAGTAGTATCAGAAATATCAATCATTACTACATGAACAAGGTCATAGTTCTGGTAACAAGACATAACCTAAATTGGATCTTTATACTAAGAAAAAGAAGTCCTTATATATGAATTTATAAATGGTGCAATAGGAAATTGGAGGAGGTAGTTTATTTGATTTAAACACCAATGATTAACAAAGGATTGATGGAACAGTTAATACAAGTCTGGGTTATGCGAATTAGCATGCATAACAATAGTCGCTTGCAAACTAAACCTTGGAAATAAATCAAAGATGACATAAATTTTCAATTGGGGATTATTCTATGACATGCATGAATAGAAAATTTTAGGTATAATTGGATGTGTTAGTGACATTTTTGAAGAGTTTAATAGAGAATTATATTATGATGAATATAGGATATAAGCTCAAGGACAAGAGTTACTAAAGTAAGAAACGAACAAATGTCTGAAATACAACAAGTTGAACAACCAAGAACTGAACAACAAGATGTTTCACATGAGAAGAACCTCACGAGCAACATGGAGACAAAGTACAAAACCGAATTGATGGAATTGATCCAAGATGATAAGACTATTGATGAATATGAACAAAAGTTTAATTGATTGTTTCAATTTGCACCGGACACTTATAAAGACAGTAAAGAGAAGAAAAAGCAATTTTTCAAACAAAAACTTATCCTTTGTAAGTTCCTTGTTTTATTTGCCTAAGATCATAAATGTCAAGCATGAAAACATAAATAATCCATAAGATCATAAATGTCAAGCATGATATAAGTATCTAAAAGCTAGAGTTACTACTTATGATGTATGAAATGAAGTTTAAAAGCATGAACATGGGTTTTTATGCTAGATCTCTACTTTACCTTACTTTTACATGCATAATCATGAAAATATTTCAACAAAAACTTAATAAAACATAAGATCCACTCTTGTGATGACTTGATATTCATGTAGTAGCATTTTCTTGTCCCTAGCAAGTGCTCATGGGGACTTAGAGTGAAAACACTCATGAATAATCTTGCCATTAATATTAGATGATAGTAAGGCTTAAGGATCATCACCTAAGGTTGGATTTAGTGAAGAAAAGAAGAAGAATGAAGCTTGTTGTGTGTGTGTGCGTGTGAGGGGAGTAGAGCTCCACATGTTACACCCCATAGGGTACCCTAAACGTGGCAGTCTGCCGCATATAATATTAAAGCAAATGAATGACAACCTTAGTCACTTGGGAGCTTCGATATCATATGCAAGGCATACTTCCAAGATAGTAGGAGACTTATAGGGGTATTACGTTTAAATAGATAGCAAAAGCAAGCATGAACTTAAATAGATAAACATAAGATCTTCATTTAATAACAAATTCGTACATCATCTTAGGGGCATTCCCTCGCCTTAAAGTTTTTGTTCAACTATACTAATACGAAATAAACATAACTACCATATAAGCCTACTATAGAGATTTTCCTAGAAGTCTATGTTCAAAACTAAAAATACATAAACTTCTTTCAAAAACTCCTAGTAGTTTACATTCGTGCCTGGCATACGGGGCTTCTTGGGGCCAACCATAGATAATCATACTGTAATAGAAAACTATAAGAGTATAAGTAAGACTAGCTTAGTGAGATAATTCCATCTATAAGACATTTCCATAATTCATATAAGTATTTAATCAAAAGATATGAAAATGCACAAATCATATTAATAAGCAAAATACACATGATTAACCGGAAATCAAGTGTAGCATGGATTTAACGCCCTCTATGACAAGGGTTGGGAGGTTACAGGCCTATACGACCATCAATATTCGCAGATTTACCGGCTCCTGCTTACCCTGTAGACTTTTCGGCTCCTATTAGCCACCACTACCATTTCCTCATTTTCCCACACGAAGAATAGTAGTGAACAAATGTGACTCATGTGAATGATATGCATGAATTGATTTCAATATAAAATTTAACCATAAATGTTTAGTTCAAGTTAAAGGCGATCAACACCATTTTCATCATATCAAAACAAGAATCACAATTTATTTATCAAACTAACTTCCGATTTTCTTAACTTGTATTCTATCATTCATAATATCGAGTCACACAATAATTATCCATTTTATCTTTTTCTTAATTACTAGTGCTACTAATTACAAGCACAAAACAAGGAAATGTAACTTAGTAAAAGGAATAACTCACTCCATATCGGTAGATCTAATCGAAATAGTCCTCCAGATAGATGATCTCGGGTCCCTCGTCACCTAAACAAGATGAAATACCCAAAATGAGTCTTTTATAAAACTTCTATTCTTGAAGATTCTAAACTTTTCTTAAAATCGCGGTAAAATCGTATAAGAGGAAATTCCAACTTAAAATGGCCATAACTTGCTCATTTTAGCTCGGAATTTCGCGTATAATATATCATTTTCTACCTACTCGAAAAGATCTATGCATTTCTAAGCTTATTTTCATAAAACTAAGTCGCTTGGGTTACAAAAAAGCAGCAACCATATTCCCCACGAATTTGCAAAAACTTGAGTTCCTCTTTTTAAATAAAACTCAATTGAAGACGTGAATGTTCCAAGTATTTTTATAAACTTTTTGGAAGATATATACATATATGTATTGAATCATAACAAATGGATGAAGTAAATGAAGTTGTCTCAACTTATGAAAAAATAAAGTTTTAAAAGATTTTGAACTTTGAGATTTTTGTTGGAATATTTATTTTACTTTTGAAAAGGTCTTGAGTTATTTGAGATGAATATTCCTTTTTCTAAATTTAATCTCTTGTAATTACTTTAAATTCCTAAGGAGTGGTTTTTTATTTTCTATACTTATATTCCAACAACTTTTAAAAGTAATAACAATTTCATAAAATGATGTTCTTGTTTCTTGTAATAATTCCAAAAAAATTTCTAATACTTGATGGAAAATAAGTTTGTATAAAGCCTTTTGTTTATTTAAGAAAAATCGTTTTTAAGCATGTTCATGAATTTTTAGGAAATCTATTTTTTACATCTATTTCTTTAGAAAGAATCTTTAATTTAAGAAAACACTTCCTCATTTATTTTTGTTTAGGCAAAAACATTATGTTCAGCATGAATATGAATCATGAAATTATGGAATATAGAGGAACATAATAACTTAAAAGAATAAGCAAATAATGAAATAAATCAAATATTGGGACCTTAGCTTCATCAAGGTATCCCGGGACTAAGAAAAGACTAGTCCCGAAAAGAAAAGAAAATGTTTGACTTGATGATGACAAGTCTAAGACTAGAAATACTAGTCTTAAGAACAACTTGAAATTAAATAAATTGCAATGAAGTAAATAAATTGTATGGAAGGTAAATAAATTGCAAAACATTGAGCTTATATGCTCTAAATAATATATATATATATATATATAAGGACCCGCTATCACCCCTATATTTGAAATAGGAGATAAGGGTTCCCCAACCACATATAACCTATAAAATTATATGTAAGGTCGCCTAAAAGAATTGTTTATCTAATTCCATATAGATAATATAGTAGGAATCACAATATATATATATATATATATATTTTTTTTTTTTAAACCTTAAACATAGTTATACTACTACCCACCAACACATTTTGGTAAAGGAAACAACTTAGCTCCTACATAGCTAAGTACATATATATATATATATACATATTACAATCCAAAGGCTTCTTACAAGCCTTAATGAAAACTTCAAAACACAACCCAAACTAACACTTTAATTACATCATCAACAAAAGGAATTACATCTAATCTATTACAAATCATAGGGTTCCATTAAGTCCATGGTTAACTTTAATCCTCCAAACCATCAAGAAAATCTTCAAAGTCGGTTCCGTACCCCATACTGGCATATAATCATCGGAGGCATCACCTGAAATGGATAAAATATGAGCCAAAGGCCCAGTACACAAGTAACAAATACAAATGCAAAGTGAATCACACATTCTTAACTAATGCATTATGCAACAATCAAAGGTTTATTGTTAAGTCTTTAGTTAGTAAAACAACACGGGAGAATTCAAGCTCCGGATAACAAGGATCTAGTATTACGTCCGCCTCCCTGAGTGGTCCCTACTGTTCATATAGACTAAGCAGCCCCACCTTCCGGCATAGCCCGTAATACTAGGGGATCCTGAGTAACGTATCACGATGCTCAGGGGGTTGATATGAGTAGCTCCGATACTCATATCTCCTAAATAATTCTATCCATTAACGAGAAAGTACCCTGCCCCCAATCTGAGCAGGGTGCCGCTCTCCGAACCAGATTCAACAGCAAACAAGGACAAGAAACACTCATCAATTAATAAAGTTTCTTAATTTAAAGTAATTTAGTTGTGATGCCTACCCTAACAAAGAAACAAGCAAGTTACTGCGTACCTGAGATAGCTCGGGAACTAATGGGGTTGATCGAGCAAGGATCTATCACTGTTTAAGATAATATTAAATTTCACATTTAGCTTAAGTACTAATTAACTCGTTGAAAATATAATTAATCAAAGAAATTCAAATAAATTAATATAAAATCACAATAAAGCATTTAAACATCCTATTATATCATATGACACTCAACAATTAATTATTTGATCATATATCAAACTTTGGAAAATTTTAAAGAAAGTTTTTGAAATTCAAAAGTATAGGGGATACGCCGACCATTAAAGTCGACGGCTTTGAACCGGCGTTCAATACACTAAAGATCAACACTGCCAACACTAGCAGCGTTCAAGGGTACGCTGTCACGCCCCGTAGGGTATCCTAAACGTAACAGTCCGCCACATACTAAGCAAGACCCTCGAGTTCCCTAACCGGGGCCTTCGGGAGTCTTAAGTAGATGTAAAGCGTTCCCTTACGACAATAGAATACTTCAACAAATGGAGTTTAACAGTTTAACAAGGCATTCATTAGCCATAGATAATAAATCAAAACGCATAAATCTTTAAGGTTTACAAAATCTAAGGGGCATTCCCCCGCAAAAGAATAACAGTCTATTACAGTCATCCAGAGTCCTTAGTTTCCAATGGAAGTCTATACAAAAGAAATGAATCAAACTTCTATGGGAACTCCTATCTCCGGTACCTGCGCTGTGGCTTGCCTTGGCCTAAGCCATATAAACTCATGCTGCAAAAGATAAACACTATCGGGCGTAAGCTAACTAGCTTAGTGAGTAATACTTCCATAACGCAATTAAATACAATCATTCAAACAAGTAATTATTCAAGCAAGTGCATGCACCATACAAATGAATCATCAAACATATGACCAACCGGAAATCATATGTGGATGGACTTGCGCCCTCCATCCCGGGTTAGCAGATTAACGAATCCTGCGGTACGACGTCGTTTAAGCTCACGGTCAACTGATTAAAAGCTCGTTTTATGGATCACGATTAACCTCACATTCGTTTTATGGATCACGATTAACCTCACATTCGTTTTATGGGTCACGAAAAACCAACCAATGCAAATGCTCCAACCCCAATGTGACATGAATGAACTCAGTTATAGTCGGAGTCGAATAGTCATTAATTCGATTCTTTTAAGTGACCAACAAGTATACGCAGACATTCATCATTGATTCTAAATAAACAATCAATATCTTAACACCCGGTTTCGATATGCCTTAAGTTCCATTTCACATATCAACAATTCACAACACAATTAATTCCCACATACCCCATCATGCTTGTACAATTTCTTTTATCTTTGCCTACATCACTAGTGCCACTACATTACATTCACAAGCATTAATTGAGAGTGGAAGTAACTCACTCGGCCATGGGTCACCAAACTCCTTAATAGTAATAATCGGGTGGTAGAGTCGTCCTGCTCGGAATCACCTACCAATCAAGAATAATCCCTATGAGATTCTCACCATGTAATTAAATCAAACTATATATCTAGACTAGTTGAATTCGGATTTCTCGCTATATTTGGAAGTTCCGACTTAAAACGGCCATAACTTGGTCATTTTAACTCGGAATTTCGCAAACTTTATATCGATCTTCATCTACTTCGAAAGATCTATCTAATTCAAGTATTAAATCCAAGTTTTGAAAATATTAAGGTCACGGAACAGTGGATCAGTTCTGTCCCGAAATTGATCCAACTTTGAAAATGTGCTTTGCTTTTGATAAGAAATGTTCCTAGTTAGTGATTCATACATGAATGATTTAGGAATGAACTACTAATGTGTATGCCATGTAATGAACTCAACTTATGCATGGTCATGATGATTTTTGTAGTAATAAACTTTTAGGAACTCCTAAGTGTTGGGGAAAGTTTCATAAAGGCTAATTCTAAGAAGTTATTCTCCCACATTATACTCCTTAGGGTTTCTTTGGTTTTTAATCTGTAATCTACTTATTATTTAACTACAATTAGGTTCTCAAAGTCTATAATAGTCATGGCCTCCATTCATGCACAAAAATTTACATTTTTCATTTGGTAAACATGTTTCAAATAAACTAGTTATAAAAATCCGAATTTTCCAAATTTTCTTTTCTTACATTTTTCTTAAGGAAATCTAGTCTAATGTATTAAAAATTGGGGCTTCAATGTATACATTATCTAAGGACTTCATTTAGCTTATAAAATATCCATTTTAGACTTAAATACTAAGTGTTCATATAGGCATTACACAAAGTTACGAATTTGACTACATTTAAAGTCAACATTTTTCATCCTAACTTCACCTCTTGTTTTCCTTATTTTTATCATGCCTAAACTCATCTAACCTTATGAAAATAATTCCTTCAACATATCTATTACACATACCCTTCATTTTTCTTATGAAATATAAGTTTAAAATTGATTTTGGAGGTCTTTAGGGTAGGGTTTCCATTTTATCCGAATTTTCAACTTTCCATATACAACAAAGTCTCTCCTTTTTCAATGGTCTTGCCTTCTACATGTCAAGACATACTATCCCTCATCACTATATATGAACAAGACTACATTTTTTGTGGTCATCAATGCATGAAAATGAAAATAGCTCTATGATCATACATGTAAATGACAATGTGGGTAGCTAAACTTTAGATCTACTACATATGATGTATATAACATGGATCTCATGGCATGAATAACAATATATATGCAAGATCACTACTTTACATGCATGAACAAGGTAAGATCTTAACATAAGCTCATCTAAGCACTAGATCCATGTCTTGTGATGGCTTGTTATTCTTGTTCATGTGTTTTCATGTCCCTAGCATGAGCTTATTGGGATTAAATGAGAAAACACACAAGATATGCTTTGCCATTACAAGAGTAGGAAGAAACAAGCTTAAATACACATACCAATGAAGTCTTGAAGTGAAATGGAGAAGAAACAAAGTGGACAATGTGAGGAAGGGGAGGGGTTGCTCGGCACAAGAAGAAGAGAAGGAGAGAGCTTTTTTTTCTCTTTTCAAACTTTGAAACAAGAAGAAAATGAGGAGAGAGAGAGAACATTTAGTATATATATTAAGTGATTTAGGGTTTAGTTAATTAAAAGAAGTAAAAATAACACACATGAGGGGGAAAATAGGGGGGAGGGGCGCCGGCCATGTGTGTGTGTGTGTGAGAGTTTTGAAAAAAAATGAAATTTGTAATTTAGTAAATGAAAATGTAATAAATGTAATAATTATTTAAAAGACAAAATTTCTTGGAAAAGAAAATTGAAATGAGTAGTTGTAAGGATGTAAGAAATAGGGTATGGGTAGTGTGTAGTGTAGGTTGTACTTGTGAATAGTAGACAAGACATCTACTTTACCGGTTGTTCCAAAAACACGGGAAAAGCTATAACTGTAATCTTCGTAGCTCGGAAAATTATGAAATTGATATTTTTGGAATCCTTATAAAATTACGGTTCTAGTGAATATTCCGGAATATTTTTCTGAATCCGTGGCCCGGGGCACGCTTTTCTGTAATTGGGCTCGGGAGGGCCCGGAATTGAAAAATTCCCGAAGTTAAAACTTTCAAAGGTTTGAAATGTACTTTGGAACAACAATTCAGATTCATTTACTCCAAAATATTTATTTTACTATGAAACCGATGGAAAGCCGGATTTGGGTTCCTAGTCTCCATTCACTAAACTCAATCTGATCAGATTAGGGTTTCGTCTCCAACTCCTAGGGTTTTCTAGCTACTGAGAATTTCCGGGGTTTACATACGCCGGCTGTCTTCATTCTATGCCGGCAGCTTTGAGCCGGTATAGAATACAAATCTAAATTTTCAAAAATTGTCGAGAGGTACACGGGGTTGATCTACGCCGTGAATACCCCCAACACCGGCAGCGTATCTATGTACGCTGGCAGCTTTTGATCATACGCTGGTGGCCTTAAGCCTGGCGTTAAAAATTAGGATTATGTTCCCATTCCACACCGCCCCTAAGCCGGCGCCGTTGGAATCCCAGTAGCCGGCATACAATTTGAAAAATGAACGCTGGCTGACTTTTCCAGTGGAGGCCAGCAGCGTTCAAACGGCTTTAAGAAATTTGAT
This sequence comes from Combretum micranthum, assembly GCA_024138025.1. NCBI lineage: Eukaryota > Viridiplantae > Streptophyta > Magnoliopsida > Myrtales > Combretaceae > Combretum > Combretum micranthum. The sequence goes on along the minus strand of JAMXBD010001959.1, from coordinate 41,126 downwards.
TCTGTTAACTTCCAACGTCGCTTATAAGCTGGCGGCGTAGAAGTGCCAAATGCCGCATACGACCAAATTTAAGCCTATACGAAAATATTTTTAATTTTCCCTGTTTTATTGCAAACTTTGTTCACTTTCAAAAATTCCCCAAACTTAATCCAAACTTTCCAAATCTTGTTATATGTTCCAAACACTATCTTAACAACATGAATTCTACTTCTAATCATCAAAACACTAATCACACTTCAAATCTACTCCTCAACTACTCAATTCTTCAATTTTCCCAAAACACTCATCCTCACATATCAATATTCATACAAGATATAAACTACCACTCCTTTAGCCATATAATCTTATTCAAACCCCCATCAATGCACCAAATCAAACCCACACCAATTAGTTCATGAAATTCATTTCTATTCAACCTTTACAAACAAAAACAACATAGAACATAAAATAAAAAGATAAAGCTTGCATTTAACTTACATGACTAAATCTTGGCTTGGAATGTTGTTTAAATCCAAAAGCTTGTAGTTGATCTTGGCTTAGGGTTTAAGATTTTGAAATGGAAAAGAAAGAAAGAAAGAAAGAAAGAAAGAAAAGAATCGAAAGGAAAATTCGTATAGGGAAATAGGGCTGCCAAAAGGGGTTCAAATCTTACTCAAAACAAAGTCAATACTCATCCAAAATGTGTCTTTAGGGATATATTTGTCCTAGGATTAATTTAAGTTAATTTCAAATGCATTTGAGTTGGATTTAGGCTTAAAAAGTGAACTTAAAGTTTGAAAAATTTCTGTCATTAATCTTAAGCTATTCAAAAGTAATTTTATTAAATTCTAAACATAACACACGCATATTAATTTGCAAAAGACACACATATTCATTATACTATACACACATTTATACATATCATACAATAATAGTAATTTCATTATACTATGCATATACAAAACAGCACATGTCTAACACATTCACTAATTATATTATCCAAGCACACACATATATATAGATATCATTTCAATAACACATATATATATATATATATATATATAAATTAAGGAATTTCATGGCTATTTCATATAGCTATATAGATATTTAGATAGTTATGAACATAAAGGAACATAAAGGAATTGACATTATGAACAAAAACAAAGTATGAACCTATTGTTGCTTTCTTAACCTTTATGGTTTTAGAAAACACACATTAAGTTCATACTAAGTAGATGAACATAGGAATTTCTTGAAGAATTTTTACCTAAAAGAGATGAACTAGAGAGAGCTTCTTGGAAGAACTTTCTTCGAGAGATTTGGAGAGAAATTTGAGTATAGTAACTTTAGTAAAGAAGTGGTGTGAAAGCAGTGAAGATATGAAGGGGTATTTATAGGAAAATGTGGAAGATAATTTGTGTTAATTAAATAAATGAAAAACAAAAAAATATAGATAGAAAGAGGGGGGGCCGACGCAACATATGGGGAAATGGGGAAGAAAAATTAATTTTTTTGTATTTTTGATAATTGAAAGTAAGAAATGAAATATGTGAAATTGTATTGGAAATGAAAATGTGTAAGAAATAGGTGTATGGGTTGTAAGAGTAGGTTGTAAGAAAAAGTAGAGATAGATGAATAGTGTAGAATAGTAGAAAATAGTGTATGTAAAAGTAGATATGACAATTAAATGCCGGTAGTAAGAAAATGAGCGTATAAATGCGATATCTGATATTTTTAGCTACCGAAAAATTATGAAATTGATATTTTTGAAAATCTTATATTTTTACGAGTCTAATGGTATATTCGGAATATTTTTCCTACTCCGGGCTCCGGGACACGTTTTTCGAGAACTGTGTCCGATTGGGTTCAAAGGACACTCGAATTTTGCAAAATTGACATTATTACGTAACCTATAGCTATTACGAACCATAATAACTAATTATTCAAACTTCATTTTCTAGGGCTAGGGAAAATGGTAATGCCGGACTTAAGCGGTTACTGTAAACTAGGGTTTTGTTGACTTTGGAAATCCGATTGACTTCCGATGAGGGTTTAAGCTTTAATTCGGATCCCAAATTTCGGGGATTTACACCACGGCAAAAGAAAAAAAAAAGAGAGTTTGAGAGTTTTTTTTAGACAAATGAAATGAAAATGAAAGAGAGAGAAAATAAAAGACTATTTATATTAAGTGAATGGGGTTTTTTTTTTTCTTTATAAAAAGGAGATAAAATAAAACAAATTGAGGGGGGCAAAGGAGGGGGGTGCGCCGGCCACAAGGAGTAAGAGAGAGAGAGATTTGATTTTATTTGAAATTGTAATTTATGTAATAAAATGTATTAAATGTAATAATTTAGTACGAAACAAAAATTTCTTGGAAAAGAAAATTTAATAAGTAGTTGTAAGGTTGTAAGACTAGGGTATGGGTGTGTGTGTGTGTGTAGTAGGTTATACTTGTGAATAGTAGTAAATAGTAGATAAGAAATCTATTTTATCGGTAGTAAAGAAAATATGGGAAAAATGCTATAACTATAATTTTTATAATCCGAAAAATTATAAAACATATATTTTTAAAATCCTTATAAAATTTCAGTTCTAAAGAGTATTTTGGAATATTTTTTGAGTTTCTAGTTCCGGGGCTCACTTTTCCGTAATGGAGCTCGGGAAAGCTCGGAGTAGAAAATTTTTCAAAATCAAAACTTTTTATGAATTGAAATATACTTTAAAACAATAATCCACATTAAATTATTCTATAGAAGTTCTTTTATATAGAAATCGAAGAAAAGCCGGACCTAGGGTTCCTAGGTTACTTGTACTGATCCTATTAAGGGTTTTGGTTTCCGATTTACGGAGTTTACTTGGTTACTAAGAAAACCGAGGTTTACATATAGTTCTCTAAGTTACATGCACATACAATGTAGTAAGACTGAGTTACTCACCTGCTCATGTTGGTCAATCGTAGTAGTCATCAAGGAAATCCTCATAAGTATCTAAGTCACCTATTGAGATGATTAATATATTCATCAATGTCACATAAACTATATGATTAAACTCCTATGAGTGTCTAAGTGTCTTATCTTGCTATTGGGTTTTCATTCTATTACTATATTAGTTCTTTGGAGATCTTATAGTGATCAAGTATTAGTTCATATTTAATTTCAAGTTGTTTGTCTTGATTTTGTTTGATACTTAAAATATATCAATCGGGTATTCGAGAATTTGACATTTAGTTAACTCATTTTTATAGTTATTTTTGTTATGTTTTGTATTGTTCCTTATTTGACTTAGTGCAGTACTTCGTATTTATTTGATATAATTTTCTCGTAATGTAAAGATATCATTATATTCCTAAATTTAGACAATTTAAATTTCCATTGTTATCTAAAGTCTATAGATATCTATTTAAAAAATACTTGATAATTACTATACTTCTAACTTTTCTTGTAAAATGTATTAAATTCATCTATAATAATAATACAATTAGTAACATTAAGATTTGATAAATTTACAAAAGTTACTTTCAAAAATATCAATAATACTATCTTTTGGCCAAAGAATAATAATAATAATAATAATAATAATAATAATAATAATAATAATAATAATAATAATAATAATTATGGTAATGACAATAATAACAAACAAGCTTAATGATAATAATAATAATGATTTTAATAATAATAATACTTGTAATATTCATCATATAATTTAAATTAATAATACTTCACAATTTCTTATTCATTAAAGTTAATATTAGTAGTAATATTACTAAAATAGCTTTAAGCTTAGCTTTTGGTTTTTAGTTATATTTAAATTAAAAAATTAATGGACTTAAATTAAATTAATGATAGTGATTTATATCACTAATAATCATTTCTTGATAATGTTAATATCACTAATTCATAATACTTATGTCAATAATCTCATTATATATTACTTAAATACTATATATTTATTAATACAGAAAATTTTTTAATTTTAAACTCAATATTAAATGATTTCAATATTATATTACTAATAAGTAATAATATTCTTAATAATACAAAAATAAATAAATAAAAATAATAATAGTACTAAAAATATTTGTAATATTAATTTTTATATTATTTAATTTAATTATTTCGTTTTAAAAAAATTATAAAATGCAAATGCCGAGAGGTATACGGGGTGGAACATGCCCGTGTTCCTCCCATGCTCATCTGGGGAAGTACTGTTCATCGTCTTCTCAGATGATCTCAGCCATTTTCGACCGAAATCTGACGTTACAATGCTCCCCAATTGATTCCTATGAGTTCCTACAATGTTTTACTATATGAATATCAACTCAAAACATCAAAACTACAACATGATTCATGGTTTTCGAATCAAAGTTGTAAGCCCCCGGAAAATTTCAATAAATAATTCCAAAATGAACTTCGAAAATAAACCCTAAAAATCACTTCAAATTAAAACCGAATTTCGATAAGTCCTAAATCACGAATGAATTCAGAAATTTCTTAATCTTGAGAAAATGAAAATCCTTAAAAATAAAATAAGAACTCAACAGTCTTCAATTCTAAAACCACTACGTACAACAAATTCTATACGTAACTCCGACTTATGAAATCGGTTAATATAGAACCCAAAAAAAAATTATTAAAAAGTAAATAACGATTAACTTTCGGAAATGAAACCCAATTCAAGAATTTCGAAAACGTTAAAAGATATTAAATACTTACAAAAATAAAATGTAAAATAAATTTCTCAAATTAAATATGTTGTATAAACATAAAATATCAATTTCCAAATTGGCAAATATCTAAACCAGAAAATCACCCGAAAACCCTAAGTGGAATACAATAGTTTAAGTTCGGCAATCTAGGGCCCCTAACCCTAGAGGTAAAGATGTAGTTTAAATATGTAGAATAGCTCGTAGTAATATAAGTTGTTTAAAAATATCAGATTGGTAAATTTTTTACCTATTTCGAACCCGTTCAGATACAGACTTCGAAAAGCGTGTCCCAGGGCTAGATATAAAAAATATACCATTAATACCGTTAGACTCGTAATCTTATAAGATTTCCAAATATATCAGTTATATAATTTTTTGGGTTATAAAAGTTACAGTTATAACCTTTTTATCATATTTTCATTACTACCGGTAATTAATTAGTCTTTTGCACTATTCACTTTTATTTCATTATAATTTTATTATTCTTATAAAGCCTTATATTTTTAGATAAATATTTTATATATTATAGAAAATTTTATTTTTTTAAAATATAGTTAGTTCGGGCTTTTCCGGGATCAGATTCTATTTAAGACCTGATAATAAAAATAAAATAAATTAATTTAATAATTGAAAAATATTTTTTTTCATAAAATAATTTTTTGAAATTTTTCGGGTTATAAAAATATCATTTATAACCCATATTCGCGTATTTTGATCATACCGGTAACATATTTGTTAAAATACTAAAATAATTCTAATAATTATTTAATTTTAATAATGAAAAATCTGCTACAAATATTTGGAATAAATTTTCCAATTTTATTTTATTTTATTAAAAAAGTACTCTTACAACTTATACTTTTAAGTACACCTTTCACATATCACTTCTTTTTCACTTCAATCTTTTTACACTTCATTATATCACTTCATGGCAGATTTTTTCCTCCTTTATGATTGCCATTGTCTTTTAATTTACTCCATTTTGACTAAATTAATTATATTCTACTCCTTCTTAAAGAAGCTACATTATACATTTATTACACAATTCAATTTCAAGTCAAATTGCAAACAATTTCCCCTCTCTCTCCTCTTCCTCTTTCACATGCAGTACCTATACACTTGCTGCCCTTGTTTTATTTTTTTTCTTCCTTCATTCATTAATACACTCATTTTCTCTCTCTCTTTCATTTACTCCTTCTTCCCTTTTTCATTCCTTAGCTTTTTCTCTCTCTTTTTCCTCTCTTTTCTTCTTCATTTTTGCTCTTGTTCTTACAAGAACCAAGCTGCCCCCAATTCTTTTATTAGCTCCCACCCATATTTCTTGAAGATTTTTAAGCAAATTTTCTTCTCAAAGCTTCTATAGGTGATATAGATAAAGTGTAATGAGAGTTTCATGCATCAAATGACCTTTTATAAGCTTAAAAGCTTAGGATGATGATGCCAAAAATGAAACACTCCTTTTCTCTATGATTTTTCTCTTGTATCATTCTTATTTTCTTGTTTAAAGTAGTTATATTTTGTAGATCTAACTTTTTGTAGCTTTGATTTTCGTTTATGCCATAGATCTTGATAATTGAGTTATTATTTTTGTTATTGCTTATGATTTATGCATATATTCCTCATTCACATGTGTTCATGCACTCAAAACTAGTGTAGTAAACTAGATTTAGTGTTTTGAGTTCATAAAATGCATTAAACTTTGTTTTATGCTCATGGATAACTTGTAGTAGCATGATGATAGTAGGAATGTTTTAGAAAACTCAAGATCTATTTTATTTTCAACAAAAATCATTTTTGAAAATTCGGATGAAAAATGAACCATATTTAGAAAAGTTATTTTTCAACTTCAAAATGTGTATTTTTCATTTAAAATGAAGGGCTTAGGGTATAGATAACATAAATGAGTGATTTTGATAAGTAAAGTTTAGATCTATGAGTTTATAGTTTACTAACATGGGTTTCTTTAAGATTTATGTTCATATTAAGTATAGATCTTGGTTTTGAACTTAAACAAAAATAGTGAAATTCTTATTTTGGCAAGACCCCCATTTAAAAACCACTTTCCAAGTGTCAAAATGAAGATTTTACTTGAAATAATAAAAGATTAATATATGTATATTATCAAGACTTTTTTTTACAAGAATCAAAGGTGACTTTCAAAAGTTATTTTCAAAATAAAAATCTTATTTTCGGATTTAGGTCAAGACATATTTTAAAAACATATTTTCCAACTTAAAAATGAAGTTTTTATTCAAGATATGGAAGGCTCTTAAGATAGGATATGTGAGGAATGGATTTTCATAAGTTTAGATAGATTTTATCAAAAAATATATCCAAAAATAAATTTTATAAATTTGGATCCCAACCAAGACTAATTTTAAAAACCTATTTTTCAACTTCAAAACAAGACTTTTATTAAAGAAATAGAAGCCTTAAGGTATAGGTTTGATTAGGAAATGGTTTTTGAAAGACTAAATGAGTTTTACAAAGAAAACAAGCTCAAATGAATTTCTCAAAATTCGGATTTGAAAATAGCCACAATTTAAACACCTATTTCCAAATGCCAAAATGATAATTTTGATAGGAAAATGGAAGTCCTAGGGTATATATGTAACAAAGACCAAGTTTTGATAAGGATAAAAGGAGCTTATCAAAATATAACCTTAGAACAATAAATGGTTTCCAAGAATAGGTTAAACAATGTTTCCATTCTTTAAAATTTTGTATAATTCGTACTTAGGCAAACCACCTATGTAAACACCTACTTTCTGACCCCAAAGTGAAGGTTTTTATTGAAACAATGAAGGTGATGGTCATATAGATCATCAAGGTTGAGTTTTGATAAAAGAAAGTATGATTTTACAAGAAGAAAAACTATTTTTCTTAAGTTTAATATAATTCAAAGTTTTACAAAGTAAAGGTTTTCAAAAAGAATTCTTAATAATATATGTATACATATAGGTAGATTATCTCATAACCTTCATAACAATAGCTTGTAGGTAATACATATATGCATGATGCATTGTAGAAATAAAGTATGAAAATTGAGTTTATCCAAAATTTGTAAATTCGGATGATTTCAAAACCATACCTTAAAAACCCATTTATCAACTCCAAAACTTGTGTTTTGTATGAAAAATGAAGAGTTTAGGTCATAGTTATCATCAAGTAAAGATTTTGATAAATTAAGATAGGATTTGCTAAGAAAAATATATAGAACAAGGAATAGAAATGAAGTAGGAAAAATTTGAGTTGTTGTCATTTTAAGAAATTCGTAATAATGGAATAATGACATGAAAACCCATATTTTCCAAACTCAAATTAGAAGTTTTATCAAAGAAATGAAGTCCTTAGTGGCTAGGCATGGTAGAGCCTTAATTTTCTAAGTATCAAATGACTTTTACTTAAAGGAATTATTCAAAAACTAATTTTTACAAAATTCGGATTTTGGAATCCACCCTACTTGAAAACATGTTTACAAAGTGCAAAATGGAAATTTTTATGTAGAAATGAAGGACTTAAGTAATAGATATAATGAAGATTCAATTCCAACTTAGATAACTAGAAATTCTTAAAGGATTAATCCCAAAACACAAGTGAGTTATCAAAGTTAGGAAACTAGTATTCTTAAAAGTAGTTATCCTTAAAGTCATGCAAAATAAAGAGTTATAAAATTTTCTTTTAGCAAAAATCATCAAGATCATGCATACATTAAGCTCATCTCATGTCATTCATGTTGGGAAATCATTCATATTGCATGTATAGCTAATCTATATAGTAGGAACATTACAAACATGTACAAAACTATTTTTCAGAAATTGAAATTGCTACTGTCCTAATCTGATCCGACCTTTTTGAAGCTTCAAAGTTTTCAAAACTTAAATATAATATTAGAATTAGATAGATCTTTCGAAGTGGATAGAAATCGATATATAATTTGTGAAATTCCGAGTTAAAATGACCAAGTTATGGCCGTTTTAAGTTGAAATTCCCACTTAGGACGAGAATTACGAATTTGATAGTTCGTATAAGATCGTTTGGATTAGTTTAAGTTGAAATACTTATTAGAGTATTTCTTCCTTTTTAGGTGATCCCGAATTCGATGATTCCTTACCACCGAACTACTTGCACTAAGAGACCGTGATCCAATGGCCGAGTGAGTATTACTTCCGATTTCATTTATTGTATGTGATTGTAATAATAGTTGCACTAGATATTTGGTAAAGATAAAATGGATATGCATGATGGGGATGAACAAGGACTATGTATGCTTGTTGTTGATATGAGAAATGGAATGTAAGAATATCAAAGCCGAGTGATTAATTATTGCTTGTATAGATGAATTAGAATTGATTGTCTGCGATTATTGATTGATCACTTAAAAGAATTGGTATAATTGATTACTCAGAAATGAAGATGAAATTGAACTCATTCATATCATGATGGGGATGGAGCATTAGCATTTGTTGGTTTATCGTTGTGCCTAAAATGATTTTATAGTTTATAGTTGTTCGTAACCTGAAACGGTCTCGATTCATACCGCGGGATTCGTTAATCAACTAACCCGGGATGGAGGGCGCAAGTCCATTCACATATGATTTTCGGTAGGTCATATGTTTGTTGAATTCACGTGTTTGATGCATATCACTTGTCTGACTAATCACTTGATTGTATGATGTGTTATAAATGCAATCTTGGAAGTTCTTACTCACTAAGCTAGTGTAGCTTATACCCCAATAGATGTTTGATTAAACGGGTTATCTCGAGAATGCTAAGTGGGGACCATGATGGTTGAAGCCGAGAATGACTTTGGGATTCTGACAAGAAATGAGGATACTTGAAGTTATTAGCTAGGTTTTATTATTTGCCTTGTAATAGTTTTATGTAGTGAAATCTTTTGATAAACTATAATGGAAGTGTAATGTTTTGTATTTGGAGTATAGTAAATTGAAATTCCTTTACATTGTTACTCAAGTTATATCAAATTAAAATATATTACTCCGATGAGTCTCCTCCATATGTTAGACGCCTTGTACATAGTATGGAAGCTTTCGCGTGACTGAGGTGGTCATTCTTGGGCTTTAATATTGTGTAGGGCAGACTGCCACGTTTAGGGTACCCTTCGGGGCGTGACAAAAGTAATGTAACTAGGGTTTTCAGATTTTACCTTACTCGAGCCTATTCGATGAAATTCGAAGCCTATTCTTGGGTTGGTTATGATCCTATGATCATCAAAAGTCAGTTCCAATCCTTGTTTTTAAAAAAAAAAACACACCAAAATACAATAACTTATCTTGTTCTCAGTTTAAGCGTTTTTTCGTGTTATATTCTTCTTTGATTTGAACCGAAGTGTTTTGGATAAGTTGAACTTTGTTCTTAAGTCGTTTTGGCTGCTATTTAGGAGTTGTTTTGATTTGGAAATTTTGGAAGTGATTGATGTTTGTTTGCTTATCCATCAAGAGTTATAAACATATATATATATTGTAAAGACCCGGCCCACTTAACCCAATTATTAAGTGTGCCAAATCTCCCGACCACGCATAATACCCAAATATTAGGAACAATATTCAAGTATTATACGTAAGGTCGTCTTAAAAAGAGATGTTTGTAATGACTACCTGTTTAAAATAGATATAACATTCATATGCTTTGAATGAAAACATTACCACTACATAGGTAGTGGTACATTAACTATATACAAACCATACATAATATATTTATACATTACAACTTCTCAAGAACATATAAACATAGAAATCCTACTTACAACCCAACTATATTACAAATACACTTCAACACAAATTACATTCCAAGGCTTAACAAACAAGCCTGAACACTTCAAAAAGAAATTTTCATCAAAAGGAACCCTAAGCATATACTAGGCCTCTCTCCTAGTCATCCGTAGGGTCTTCCCAATCAGTCCCATATCCCATATCGTCATAGAGCTCGTCATCAAAGTCACCTGCAAGATAGCAGCGTGAGCCAAAGGCCCAGTACACAATAATGCAAACAAATACATATGCAATGCTCACTTAACTAACTACAATTCAATAAATCAATACAACTTCATTATCTTTTAGTTAAGTGAATAGAACAACACTGGAGTATTCAAACTCCGATTCAAGCTTGGGAATTCTGGGGGTCCTGAGTAACAGCAGCTGCTCAGGGGGTTGATATAGATAGACCGGATACCTATATCTCCTATATCTAACCGATAGAGAACAATAGCTTCATCTAGGGTTCACACTCCTTTATATAATCCACTTATCCCGGTCTATAATATCAATTAGTTCAACGGTCCCATACCCGTGAACTAAGACATATTATTTCCTTCCGAGCCTAAGTAGAGGATATACCGATACAGTTAACCCTATTAGCTACCCACTTAGCCAATAAAAGAAACCACCATTGCATCATGGTGAACCATTGCATCATGGATTTGAGTCATTGCATCATGACAAAAGATTGGGCTAAGCGCCTAGACTACCGTGTCATTGCATCATGACAAGGTTGTCGCTCCCCGGATCCGGATTCAACGACGTAAAGCACACCCAATTTCAATATCTTTTTATTAATTTTGATTAAGGTCAAATTGGTATATGCCTATCCTAAGCAACAATCAATCAAAGTATTGTGTACCTGTACTAGCTCGAGAATCAATGGAAATAACCGAAAGGGGATCAATCACTGTAAAAGAAGTAATTACAAACTCACACTTAGTTCAAGTATATATTCATCAAATCTCAAGTATAATCATCCAAAGAAATTCAAATAAATCATTACAACATCATCACATAGCATTTAGTTATCATATATTATCATGCAATACTCAACAAACACTTAAATGATCATTTATCAAGCTTGGGAGAATTTTTAACAACCAATTATAAGTTTTAAACTTTGTTTGAAAAGTATATCAGTTGAAAAGAACTAAAATTTAAGCATTATTACTATTAAAATTTGTAAAAACTTAAAACATGAAAGTTGTAGATCTCTTTTTAAGCTTTCCAACGCAACTTGAATCACCTCAATCGGAGATCGGATGAAAAAGTTACGGCTAAAATACAAAGAGCTGCGAAACAGGGGAAAGTCTACACGACCGTACCGAGGAGGCCGTGTTGAGTAAAAAAAATGACCCGAGAGCAACTTTTAAGATTTTCAAGGCCTACACGACCATACACGGCTGTGTACCGAGGCCGTGTTGAGTAAAAAAAATGACCCGAGAGCAACTTTTAAGATTTCAAGGCCTACACGACCATGTACACAGGCTGTGTACACTGGAGCGAAAAAATGACGAAATCCCCTGTTTTCAAAATGCATTTTACACTTCTTAAAATTCTTTAAACTCATTCCAAAGTTCCTCATAGCTTGTTATATGATCAATATAACATTCAAACAACATAAACTTCAACTTTAAACATCAAACAAGTTCAAACACCTCTACAAGAATCAAACTCTTCTTCATCAACTTCCACCAACCCTAGCACACTTCAAACAATTCTAATACTCATCATACTTCAACACTTCAATTCCAAACCACATGAAAGCCTACTATAACCTATCTACAACAACTCAAGCATTCTAAACTTTCCCAACAACTCTACAACACTTCAACAAGAATTTAATATACCAATTACTCATATTACACACACATGCATATTTCATGGATCAAGGGGAAAACAAAGCATCTTAAACATCAAATAAACTTACCTCAATGTATATATAGGCTTGGGGAAGGATTTTTGGTGTGTTGAGTCCAAGATAAGTTGATTTGGGTCTTGAAAATTTTTGGGTCCTTGAGTTACGAATTTTCTTTTCTTTGTTCTGTTTTGGGTTATCTCAAGCTTCAATTAGACCTTGATGTTTATCTAAATGATGTTGACTTTTGAGGAGGGCAGATTTGGAAAGGCTTGGGCCTTATTTGGGCTTAATTATGGACTTGAGTTTGGGCTTGAATGGGCTTTAAAAATTCTGCTATGTTTAGAATTTTATTTAAGCCTAAAACAAGCTTAAATTCAACACATATAATTCATTACAATAACAATTAACACTAACATGATAATTTCTAACATGAATAAACTATCAACCTAGATATATTTACCATAGTTTATTATCTAACACATATGTTATAACACACCCAACATTACAAACACACTAATCCACTTAAACACATACACACATATAATTATCAAATTTAGCATGCATTAATATATATATAAATTATGGCTATTTCACTCTTCCCTCCTTCAAGAAGTTTCGTCCTCGAAACTTACCTCAATCATGATTCAAATAACTCGGGATACTTCTGTCTCATCATGTTCTCAACTTCCCAAATCGCTTCATGCTCGGATTGGTTACTCCATTGAACCTTTACCATAGGGATTATCTTGTTCCTTAACACTTTATCCACTCTCCCCAAAATCTTGATAGGCTTTTCCTCTATGGTCAGATCAGGTCGAATTTCTGGTTGATTTGTACCAATAACAGTATCTGGATCTGATATACACTTCCTCAACTGTGAAACATGGAATACATTGTGTACATCCGATAAATTTGGTGGCAATGCTAACCGGTACGCTAATGGTCCAATTCTTTCCAAGATTTCAAAAGGACCTATGTATCTCGGATTCAATTTTCCTCTAACACCAAATCTGATTATTCCTTTGGTTGGAGAGACTCTAAGAAAAACATGATCTCCAACTTCAAATTCCAACGGTCTTCTTCTCTGATCAGCATAACTTTTGTATCGGTCTTGTGCAACTTTTAATCTTCGCTTAATGAGTTGAATCTTGTCTATCGCCTGTTGAATCAATTCTGGACCAATTAGAGCTTTCTCACCTACTTCATCCCAGTGGAGAGGTGATCGACATTTTCTTCCATATAGTGCTTCATATGGAGCCATTTGTATTGCCGACTGATAACTGTTATTGTAAGCAAATTCGACTAGAGGCAAATAATCATCCCAATTTCTTCCAAAATCCAAGGCACAAGCTCTAAGCATATCTTCTAATATCTGTATTGTCCTCTCGGATTGTCCGTCAGTTTGAGGATGAAAAGCCGTACTAAACTGAAGTTTCGTACCAAGTGCTTCATGTAACTCTTCCAAAAACGACTTACAAAGCGAGTATCCCTATCTGATGTAATCGATACCGGAATACCATGGAGTCTCACTATCTCTTGGATATAAATCCATGCCATTTTCTCCAATGAACACCCAACTCTCAATGGTATAAAATGTGATGATTTGGTCAATCTATCCACAATAACCCATATAACTTCATTCTTGGCAAGGGTCTTAGGGAATGCACTCACAAAATCCATGGTTATATCATCCCACTTCCATTCCGGAATTGATAATGGTTGCAACTCACCACCGGGTCTTTGATGTTCGATCTTTACTTGCTGGCATGTTACACACTTGGATACATATTCTGCAACGTCTTTCTTCATATTACTCCACCAATAATTCTTCTTTAGATCCTTATACATCTTCGTACTTCCTGGATGTATTGAATACATCGTTGTATGAGCTTCCTTCAGGATTTCTCTCCTCAATTTCCCCGTCTCTGGTACGAATATTCTATTTCCAAACCTGATAACATCATTTTCATCAAGTCTCAACTCTTTTCTTCTTCCCTCTCGTACCGCACTTTTTATCTTCACACTTTCTAGATCTTCTTGTTGTCTTTGCTTAATCAAATCCATAAGAGATGGTCGGAGTGTCAAATTTGCAATCATCACTTCTACTTTGTCCAAAGTTACTTCAATATCTAATCTTCGCAAATCTTCTTGTATTTCTCTTTGACTCGTAATCATGGTCGCCATACTCATTTGTTTCTTCCTACTCAAAGCATCGGCTACCACATTGGCTTTTCCCGGATGATATAGAATCTCTACATCATAATCCTTGATTAACTCAAGCCATCTTCTTTGACGCATATTCAATTCTTTCTGAGTAAAGATATACTTTAAACTCTTGTGATCCGTGAATATCTTACACTTTTCTCCAAACAAATAATGTCTCCACAATTTCAAAGCTAAAACCACTGCTGCAAGTTCTAAGTCATGCACAGGATAATTCTTCTCATGTGGCTTCAATTGTCTAGACGCATAGGCGATCACTCGGTTGTCTTGCATCAGAACACATCCAAGACCTTGTATTGAAGCATCGCTATAGACTGTGAATTCCTCTCCATTAACGGGTAAAGCTAAGATAGGTGCAGATATTAATCTTTCCTTCAAGTCTTGAAAGCTTTTCTCACATTGCTCATCCCACTCAAATCTCATATGCTTCCGGGTTAGCTTTGTCAATGAAGTGGCAATCTTTGAGAATCCCTGAACAAATCTTCGATAATAACCTGCTAAACCCAAGAAACTTCTCACTTCAGTAACATTGGTAGGTCTTGGCCAGTCTAATACTGCCTTAATCTTTTCAGGATCAACAGATATCCCATCCTTTGTGATAACATGTCCTAAAAATGCAACTTCTTTCAACCAAAACTCACATTTGCTAAACTTAGCATATAACTTCCTTTCCTTCAACCTTTGAAGTACCAAACTTAAATGCTTTTCATGTTCCTCTTCACTTCTTGAATACACTAGGATATCATCTATAAATACAATCACAAACCAATCCAAGTAGTCCTTGAATACCCTATTCATAAGATCCATAAAGGCAGCAGGAGCATTCGTCAAACCAAACGGCATAACTAAGAATTCGAAATGTCCGTATCGAGTGCGAAAAGCCGTTTTTGGTACATCTTCCGGTTTAATTCGAAGTTGATAGTAACCTGACCTCAAATCAATCTTTGAGAAAACTGTCGCTCCTTTTAATTGATCAAACAAATCATCAATACGGGGCAAAGGATACTTATTCTTAATTGTAACTTGATTCAACTCCCTATAATCGATGCACATCCGTAGACTTCCATCTTTCTTCTTCACAAAGAGAACAGGAGCACCCCATGGGGAAATACTAGGTCTTATGAAACCAATATTTTGCAATTCCTCCAACTGAATCTTCAATTCTTTCAATTCCGCAGGAGCCATTCTATAAGGAGCCTTTGATATAGGAGTGGTTCCCGGAATCACTTCAATACCAAATTCAATTTCCCTATCTGGTGGTAACCCAGGTAATTCTTCAGGGAAAATATCTACAAAGTCTCTCACCACAGGTACTACACCAATATCAAGTTCTTTACCATTTACAACTGTTTCTGAAGTCTTCTCCCATAACTCCATTGTATACATACTCTTAGGTCTCTTCCTCTCCAAGACATGAGTAACCTTCCCACTCTCTAGATCAAAACTCATCTCCGCCTTATTACAATCTATAATTACTTTATACATATTTAACCAATTCATACCCAAAACCGCATCAAAATCAACCATAGGCAAAACCATCATATCAATTGGCATATCACTATTAGCAATTCTTACATTAACTTCTCTACAAATACAAGGCTGTCTAGACTTCACACCCAAAGCAGTATTAATACTCATTACTCTATCAGTCAACACTTCAAATTTCAAACCACACTCATTCACAAACTTTTCAGCTAAACATGCATGAGTTGCACCAGTGTCTACTAATGCATATGCTGGATGATTTGCAATCATTATAGTACCTGCTAGAGTATCTACTGATGGAGCTTTTTCACATTGTTGTAAAGCAAAGATCCTAGCTGCTGTCATTCCTTTCCCGGGGTTAGGACCATCTTTCTTTGGTTTGGTTACACAATTAGCTATATGATGCCCTCTTTGTTTACAATAGGCACAGAAAATAGGTTGTAGCATTGGATCCTTACACTCTGAAGCTGTGTGTCCTACTTTACCACAAGCAAAACACGCTCCCGGAATCCACTTACATTGAATTTGATCATGAGGCCCGAAACATCTAGGACATCTCTTCTCAAATGTGTTGAAGGGAGTAGAAGTCTTAGTAGAAGATCCCAAATTCAATTTCTTTCCTGGAAATGGTTTCTTCCCTTTGCCATAAGCATCATACTTCTTGTAGAAAGTGAAGGGTGCAGGTCTCTTTCCTAAATGTAGCTCTTCTATCACCTTGGATCTTATTTTCATTCTGAATTTGTTCTGCCAACTTTGCTTTGTTCACAGCATCTGATAAAGTCGGAAGTTGAAACATCTTAACTTCTCCCTTGATTTCCTGATTCAATCCATCTGAAACTTCTGAACTTTCATCCTTTCATCATTGTATATGCCTCCAGCAAATCTGAGCAATCTACAAAACTCTGCATAATACTCTTCAACTGTTCTATTGCCTTGCCTGAGACTCAACCAATCTGAAATCATCTGTTCTCGGACCGTGTTGGGAAAATATTGTAGAAAGAAAGCTTCTTTGAATCTAAACCATGAAATCGGTCTCACCATGTCTTGACTTGTCAATCTCCACCAATTATTTGCATCCTTCTTGAGCATATAAACCGCTAAGTCAACCTTTCTATTCTCTGGAACTTCACTAGCTGCAAAGGCTTTCTCTAGTTCTTCAACCCAATGCTCAGCAGTAGTAGGATCTGAAATTGTTCCATCGAATTCTGGCACAATCTTGACAAAATCATGTAACTTAACTTGGTCATTCCTCTCATTGCCTTGCACATTTGCTCCATGACCCATCGCTTGAGGAGTATGTTGTTGTACAAACTGTTGCTGGTGTTGGTACATCATTTGTTGATACTGTTGCATCATAGCAAACATATCTCTGAATATCGCACACATAGCATTCGGATCTCCCATTGGCATTTGTGTCATCTCTGGCATTGGTGGCATGGGAGGAAAAGAAGGCATTTGGGGCATCGGAGGTGGTTGTGGAGCTTGAGCTGTAGAAGCAGAAGCAGGAGATGGAGTAGTAGTAGAAGCTGGAATAGATGATGAAATAGAAGCTTGAGCAGTTGATGATGATGGAGGAGGTGGCATGTCCTCTCGTTCCGACTGTTGTCTAGTTTGTCTCCGAGTTCTATCCATCTATAAACAACATATAATATATGCATGGCACTTGTTAAATATGCAATCCTAATGAAATGTCACTCAATTAACAATCTCACAAACAATCAAAGCAATAATCAAACAAACCGCATCACTCAAATCAACTTAAGTTTATCCTAAACAAACCACACTACACTTAAAGTCAAATCATATTTAGCAATCTCATTTAAACAAGCAGTCATACAAACTAAGGCTCTGATACCAACTGTAAAGACCCGGCCCACTTAACCCAATTATTAAGTGTGCCAAATCTCCCGACCACGCATAATACCCAAATATTAGGAACAATATTCAAGTATTATACGTAAGGTCGTCTTAAAAAGAGATGTTTGTAATGACTACCTGTTTAAAATAGATATAACATTCATATGCTTTGAATGAAAACATTACCACTACATAGGTAGTGGTACATTAACTATATACAAGCCATACATAATATATTTATACATTACAACTTCTCAAGGAACATATAAACATAGAAATCCTACTTACAACCCAACTATATTACAAATACACTTCAACACAAATTACATTCCAAGGCTTAACAAACAAGCCTGAACACTTCAAAAAGAAATTTTCATCAAAAGGAACCCTAAGCATATACTAGGCCTCTCTCCTAGTCATCCGTAGGGTCTTCCCAATCAGTCCCATATCCCATATCGTCATAGAGCTCGTCATCAAAGTCACCTGCAAGATAGCAGCGTGAGCCAAAGGCCCAGTACACAATAATGCAAACAAATACATATGCAATGCTCACTTAACTAAATACAATTCAATAAATCAATACAACTTCATTATCTTTTAGTTAAGTGAATAGAACAACACTGGAGTATTCAAACTCCGATTCAAGCTTGGGAATTCTGGGGGTCCTGAGTAACAGCAGCTGCTCAGGGGGTTGATATAGATAGACCGGATACCTATATCTCCTATATCTAACCGATAGAGAACAATAGCTTCATCTAGGGTTCACACTCCTTTATATAATCCACTTATCCCGGTCTATAATATCAATTAGTTCAACGGTCCCATACCCGTGAACTAAGACATATTATTTCCTTCCGAGCCTAAGTAGAGGATATACCGATACAGTTAACCCTATTAGCTACCCACTTAGCCAATAAAAGAAACCACCATTGCATCATGGTGAACCATTGCATCATGGATTTGAGTCATTGCATCATGACAAAAGATTGGGCTAAGCGCCTAAACTACCGTGTCATTGCATCATGACAAGGTTGTCGCTCCCCGGATCCGGATTCAACGACGTAAAGCACACCCAATTTCAATATCTTTTTATTAATTTTTGATTAAGGTCAAATTGGTATATGCCTATCCTAAGCAACAATCAATCAAAGTATTGTGTACCTGTACTAGCTCGAGAATCAATGGAAATAACCGAAAGGGGATCAATCACTGTAAAAGAAGTAATTACAAACTCACACTTAGTTCAAGTATATATTCATCAAATCTCAAGTATAATCATCCAAAGAAATTCAAATAAATCATTACAACATCATCACATAGCATTTAGTTATCATATATTATCATGCAATACTCAACAAACACTTAAATGATCATTTATCAAGCTTGGGAGAATTTTTAACAACCAATTATAAGTTTTAAACTTTGTTTGAAAAGTATATCAGTTGAAAAGAACTAAAATTTAAGCATTATTAATATTAAAATTTGTAAAAACTTAAAACATGAAAGTTGTAGATCTCTTTTTAAGCTTTCCAACGCAACTTGAATCACCTCAATCGGAGATCGGATGAAAAAGTTACGGCTAAAATACAAAGAGCTGCGAAACAGGGAAAGTCTACACGACCCTGTACCGAGGCCGTGTTGAGTAAAAAAAATGACCCGAGAGCAACTTTTAAGATTTTCAAGGCCTACACGACCATACACGGCTGTGTACCGAGGCCGTGTTGAGTAAAAAAAATGACCCGAGAGCAACTTTTAAGATTTTCAAGGCCTACACGACCATGTACACAGGCTGTGTACACTGGAGCGAAAAAATGACGAAATCCCCTGTTTTCAAAATGCATTTTACACTTCTTAAAATTCTTTAAACTCATTCCAAAGTTCCTCATAGCTTGTTATATGATCAATATAACATTCAAACAACATAAACTTCAACTTTAAACATCAAACAAGTTCAAACACCTCTCTACAAGAATCAAACTCTTCTTCATCAACTTCCACCAACCCTAGCACACTTCAAACAATTCTAATACTCATCATACTTCAACACTTCAATTCCAAACCACATGAAAGCCTACTATAACCTATCTACAACAACTCAAGCATTCTAAACTTTCCCAACAACTCTACAACACTTCAACAAGAATTTAATATACCAATTACTCATATTACACACACATGCATATTTCATGGATCAAGGGGAAAACAAAGCATCTTAAACATCAAATAAACTTACCTCAATGTATATATAGGCTTGGGGAAGGATTTTTGGTGTGTTGAGTCCAAGATAAGTTGATTTGGGTCTTGAAAATTTTTGGGTTCCTTGAGTTACGAATTTTCTTTTCTTTGTTCTGTTTTGGGTTATCTCAAGCTTCAATTAGACCTTGATGTTTATCTAAATGATGTTGACTTTTGAGGAGGGCAGATTTGGAAAGGCTTGGGCCTTATTTGGGCTTAATTATGGACTTGAGTTTGGGCTTGAATGGGCTTTAAAAATTCTGCTATGTTTAGAATTTTATTAAGCCTAAAACAAGCTTAAATTCAACACATATAATTCATTACAATAACAATTAACACTAACATGATAATTTCTAACATGAATAAACTATCAACCTAGATATATTTACCATAGTTTATTATCTAACCACATATGTTATAACACACCCAACATTGCAAACACACTAATCCACTTAAACACATACACACATATAATTATCAAAATTAGCATGCATTAATATATATATAAATTATGGCTATTTCATATATATATATATAAGAGAAATGAGGACGGTTTTCTTCAACAAATGCATCCGATTTCTCCACATTTGTACACTATTTCCTCCAGTTGTTTGATGAGGGAGATGAGTTGGCAATATTTGATTTGTTTATGAGTTGATTTTATTGACTATTTGTGCATTATTTGGAGGATTTTTCGCGCAAATTTCAGTTCTCATTGTTCAAGACAATCCAAACCCTACATTTTGTTCAACTTGGACTGATCCTACATATTTATATATATTATTAATATTTTAGACAATATCAATCTATATTTTTGGGCAATTTATTAAGTTAATCAGGTACAATTGAGCAAATATTTGAGAGTTTTTGTCCAAAAATATTTTTTATAGGATTCTACAAAATGTTTAGTTTATCAAACGATACAACTTTAGTTTTAAATTTATGCAATTAATTGTTTTTAGAATTTTATCTCCTGCGAGTAAAGTTTCCTAAGCTTATTAGGTCAATTTTTGTTTTAGGCTCTAATAGCTAAAGAAAACCCTAATCAGAACAATGGTGTGATTCAAGTATTTATTTGAAGTCTAGATCTTTAGTTATACATCTGTTTATATTTTTATTGTATATTTATAATCCTATCGGTTTATCTTTAGGTTATCGTTTCCCATCTATAAGCGTAGTTGGTTAACTACCCATTATTACATTTAGTATATTAGCTAAATTATCTATATATCTTCGGTTTTTGATAGTTACTATGAAATCTTATTAGTAATGTTTAATACTATCTAGGAATCTTGAATTTAGGATTTAAGTCCATATATAGGCTCATTATTACTCATTGTTCTAGTCTCAAGTCTTTATTGAGTTCAATAGTAGTCATTTAATCTCTATATTTATATTTTTCTATCTATTCTATTTGTATGACAAATTTTGGGGTTTGAAAATTTGGGTTTCCTTTAATCATATCTTGAATTATCAGTTCAAGGTACGAAATCTTGTTTTTGGTATCAATTAGGGTCAAAGAAGTCATTTATTCGGCTTTTAAATCCTCACTCAGCCAAATTCAAGTTAATGATCTATTCTTAGGTTTTTATTGGATTCTTGGTTTACTAACTAGTTCATACTTTCTATTTTAGTAATCGTGTACTAATGTGAAAATTTTCCAGGGTTTATAGAAGTAATTGAAGATGATATGCTTGTTGAAATGAACAAGTTATTAAAAGCTCTTAAAAAGGATGATTTAAACTTAGCTAAAAATGATAATGAGATAAAATTGCTTAAGAATGAAAAAGAGTTTTTAAAACAAACAAATTCTTTGCTTGTTGATGAAAACGACATTTTAAAACATGATAATGAAAAATTGCATGTTGATAATGAAAAATTAAGAAAAGAAAATAATGTGCTGAAAGAAGAAACTGGTGTTTTGAAAGTAAAAATAAATGAGCTATCTAATTCAATAAAGAATAACTTTTATAAATTTAATGAAAGTGATAAAAAAAACTAACAATGTTGATTTTTTCTTAAAGATTATCTTGTGAAAAAACATGGTTTAGGATATGAGCATGGATCTAATTCAAATGCATATAAGAAAACTGTGTTTGTAAAAGCTAAACCAAGTATAAATGATGAACCAATTGCTAAAAGACAAGATTTTAATTTAAATTACATGAAAAGAAATTATATATGAAAAACCAAAGGGTATACTAGAAGTTATTCTTCTTATAGATATCATCAAAACAATTCCAAAGGGTATTGGAAGTTACCCAATCCAGAACAACATGAAACAGGTAAACAATAGGTATTATAATACATTTCATATACATGTTTCTTTTGTAATAAACCTGGTCATATTGAAAAATATTGTTATTATAAAAGAAACAAGCTCAGTAATCAACAAGTTAAAGAAAGAAATCAAATGAGCTTGTCTTATAAAGGACCTAAACTTATTTAGGTTCCTAAAAAGGTTTAATCATTTTGAATTTCGCAAGAACATGAAGCTAAGATCAAAAGAACATGGTATCTAGATAGTGGATGTTTTAGACATATGACAGGAAACACTTCATTGTTTAATAGCATAACATAGGAAGAAAAAGGATAGGTAAAATTAGGAGATGACAGTAGAGGTAAAATTGTGGCAATTGGAGATATCGGTATGCCTCCTTACACCATAGAAAATGTGTATCTTGTAAAAGGACTAAAACATAACTTACCAAGCATAAGTCAATTGTGTGACAAAGGGTATAAAATGGTTTTTAAAAAAAATAAATGTTTTGCTTGTAATGAAAATGGTATAACATTATTTGAAGGTTTTAGAAAGAAAAATATATATCTGATAAAACCTAATGAAGTTAAAGATGCTTGTTGTCTGTTATCTGTGAATGATAATATTTTTGCTTGGCATAAACGTTTAGGTCATGTAAATTTTAATCAATTAGAAAAGTTATCTAAATGGAATATCATAAGAGGATTGCCTAAAATCAATATTAGAAAAGATGTGAAATGTGATGCTTGCTTGAAAAATAAAATGGTTTCTATATCACATAAAAGCAAAAATGAAATATCAACTAAAAGACCTCTTGAATTGTTATATCTTGATTTATTTGGACCTACAAGAGTTTTAAGCATGGGTGGAAGTAAATATGGACTTGTTATTATTGATGATTATTCAAGATATACTTAGGTTATATTCTTACAACATAAAAGAGATACTTTTGATCTTTTCAAAAATTTGAAAAACAAATTCAAAATGAAAAAGGAATTTTCATAGTTAGTCTTAAACCGATCATGGAAAAGAGTTTCAAAATTCAAAATTTATAAATTTTGTGAAGAACAAGGTATATCTCATAATTTCTCAGCTCCATATATATCTCAACAAAATGGAGTTGCAGAACACAAGAATAGAACAATACAAGAAATGACAAGATCTATATTAAACGAAAGTGGTATTGCTGGGTATTTTTAGGTAGAAGTAGTTTCTACAGCTTGCTACATCATCAATCAAGTATACATACGACTTATGACTTCTAAAACAGCATATGAACTCTTCAGAGGTAAGAAACCCAACGTTTCTTATTTTCATATTTTTGGTTCTAAATGTTTTATGAAAAAAAATGGTCTTAATCTTGGTAAGTTTGTTGAAAGATCTGATGAAGCTATATTTTAGGATATTCTTTAAATAATCGTGTTGATTGTGTTTTTCATAAATCATCTAAAACTATCGAAGAATCAATAAATGTTAAGTTTGTTGAATATATAAAGGATGATGAATCTGGTGATGAAAAAGAATCCAAATTTAAAGAAGAATCTTGTTCAAAACTAAAGTCTGAAGCACTAGCTATTGAAACCCATGAATCTAGAAATACAGAACCTTTTCTAGAAGGTAATATAAAAGATACTCCAGAACCTAGAGAATCTAAACCAAAAACTTCTAAGGCTTGGAGATATAAATCCGCTCATCCCCTAGAACAAATAATAGGAAATGTTCAATCTGGTGTTAAAATAAGAGCTAGTTTACAAGATTTTGAAAATCATTTTGCATTGTTATCAGAATTTGAACCTAGTAATATTGATGAAGTTTTATGTAATATACAAGTAAATATTTCATAGTGAGGGGTATTCATGTAATAAATAGTTTTTCAAAAGGGTATTTTTGTCTTGGAACAGTTGAGTTTGGACTCGAGGAAGACGCACGTGAGTCGTTGTATGATTTTGGATTAAGTTGACATATAGGCTGCCAGCCTAAACACAATATACGATGGCCTAAACACCAACATGGAGCTTCAGAAGAAAATTGTGCGAATTGAGAAATTTGGCCATACGCCGGCCTTTAGGTCACTGACGTACAAGGATAGGCCGCGGGCGTACCCAAGAAGGCCACCGGCCTAAGCGGTGGCTTTGGATGTTATTTTGAGACCCAAGAGTTTTAAGCTGCTAGCTTTATTTTCCCTTCGTCAAACCTATATCCCTTTAAGTTATAACTCTATAAATACATCCTATAATTAGTGTTAGCTCTCATAACCTCTCCTAAGCTATTAAAAAACCCTAGCTGTCACGTACAGAGAGGTACCCTCAACGTGGCAGTCTGCCGTACACACTACCAAAGCCTAGGAATGACTACCTCAGTCACGCAAAGGCTTCCATATCTTGTACAAGGCGTACATCACAATCAAAGGAACGCATCGGAGTAGCGCAATTTATATTGATAATAAATAAGTAACAAGGCAAAGAGAATACTTATCATAAAACATAAACATATTAAATTACAATTTTTAGGGGCATATCCCTTTATTGTCTTCAAATGAATGTACATCTTAGAATTTCCAAAACACTAGCATATAATACATTACGTATAAAGAACCTTACAAATTTACTTCATCTTATATTCCATTTCCTTCATAGAAGCTTAACATCCCTCCATAACTTCCTCAATATCATGATCCTCAATTTAAGCCACGGGTATACCTGTTTCACCAAAATCTATAGGGGTATAAGCTACAACTAGCTTAGTGAGATATTCATTTTCATTCACACCATGTTTTCAAACAAGTTCATTTAAAATTTTCACACATATGCTATGCTTATAATGTAATAATCACATGATTACGTAAATATATATATAGTTATCCGAAAACCATACATAAAACGGATTTACCCCTTCGTATCGAAGGTTAGGGAATCGGTGATGAAGATCCTCGATCTTCTACTGCTAGTCCCCGTCCAAAGCATTCGATTGGCTCGGCTCCAAACCTAGAGTCGCATTCCCCGGGTGATTTGGATTCTCTAGGAGGGAACATAGTCCGTGTTACAACGCGATAACAACCAATCCAACTTTACGCATAAGAGTAGCAGCCTTCCGAGAGAGATGTGACTCGATGGATACTATGCATGAGCGTTTTATTTTTGTTAGCCAAACCTTATTAAGGTTTATGAGGGGGTGATCAATCAATTTAGCAAATAATAAATAGTCATATAAGTAAGTAAACAAAAACACTTAAACAGATAGTTTGAAGTTGCGATATTCTTAATTCTTATTTCACGCATAAACCAAGAATCACATATATACATATCCCCGAATTCCCATACATATCCATTTTTATCTTTTTTTAGTATACTAATGCCACTACTTTACAAGCACAAGCAAGGTAACGAAATTAAGAGGAATAACTTACTCGTCCATTTCGCGATCTTCTTAGTCATAGTAATTCCCAGAGAAGGTAATCTCGTATCTTTCATCATCTGGAGAAAAGAAATACCCGGGATGAATATTTCGTAGAAATTCCACTTAAACTTTCTAATTCTATTTCACTATGTTCGTCAAATTCCTATAGAATGAAATTCCAATTTAAGATGGCTATAACTTGCTCATTTTAACTCGAAATTTCGCATATAATATACCGTTTTCTACCTATTCGAAAAGATCTATCCATTTCTAATGTTATCTTTGTCATATAAGGTCATTTGGGTTCCAAAAATGTTGGGTACAGATTTAAAACGAATATTTCTAAACTTTTACAAATCTATTTTCTAACTCAACTTCATTCAAAAATCCTTTAGTAAAAATATAGATATATATATAATTGATAAATCCTTTGAGTATATAGATAAGCTCACTTTATATGCAAAATTTCTAATGGTAGTGTCTCAACAATTTATTTTGAGTTGTTAAAACTTTAACTTTAACAATTTCTTTCAAGTCTTTTGTAGAAACTTTATATTTTCATAGGTTATTATAAATGAGTATATTCTTATTTTATTTTTTCATTCTTTTTCCAAAAACAAGTAAATTTTTCTTTAAACCTTAGTCTTTCATAAATTTTACTTCTAGTGATAAAAGATCAAATTTATCTAAAGTGTATTAAGTTGTTGAAAACTTTTTTATGAATTTGTATTTAGAATTGTTTTAGAAATTGAGTCTTGTCTTCTTATGTTTATTATTAAAAATAAGTTTTTGTTTTCTAAAACTTTTTCTTTTATTTCCTTTGAAAAGAATCATCTTTATTGATAAAATCCTTTGTTTTTCATCTTATCTTATTCATATTCTTTGAAAATAAGTTTTCTTCTTTAGAAACTTAAAAATAATTATTTTCCTAAGTGGGTTTATAATTTTATGGGTTGAATTCATCTTAACTTTGAAAACTAGTTTGTTTCTTAGTTTTGTTATGGAGTTAAAAAGAGTTTATTCTTAAGCTTTTTATGAAAACTATGAATATTAACAAATTATTTTACAACAACTTAGAATGCCATAATATACAAAGAAAGTATTCATTTCTTATGTTTCCTTGATAAAGTATCTTGTTATTTGAGAAAAATTTGAGAAAACTTGTTTTACTCTATTTCTATGTTGTCGTATAATAATTTATTATTTTGTTGACAAGTCACATAATAGAAAATTAGTTTTAAGTTTCTTTAATAAAGTAAAATTCTACTTTTAAATTAGAACTATATCATTATGTAGATGCAAATATTATGACCTTGTAAAATAATAAGAACATGAGAAAATACTAGAAACAAATAATAATAAGCAAGATAATAAAAATATCAAGTATTGGGAACCTTAGCTTCATCAAGGTATCCCGGTCAAGTATGGGAGCATTAGCTTTATCAAGACATTTCGGGACTAAGATAGACTAGTCCCTAAAGGTTAAAGAAAATAAAAAAAAGGTTGTTTTTGACTTAATATGGACAAATCTAAGACTAGTCTTAAGGAAATAACATGAAATAAATGAATTGCAAAGCATGAAATTAAATAAATAACAAGTGAGCTTATATACTCTAAGATATATATATAAATACATAAATATATTTAGTTAGATATGAATAATAAAATCAACATAACAACATAATAAAATAAGAAGTTCATGTGCAAGAACAAAACATAAACATGTTGTTGCTTTTACTACTCATATGAGTTTCAAAACAACACCAGTCATGTAAGTTACATGACATGGGTAAATAAATGGTTGGAAGAAGTTTACCCAAAGTGTTTAATGGTATGAAGATGGTAGATGAAAGAGGTATATGTGAGTAGTGATATGTGGTAAAAAGTTTGTCTATAAGGAATGATTTTTGTGAAGAATTGGTTTAAGAGAGTTTTAGAGAGAACTCTTGAAGAGGATTTGTGGAGAGATTATGTGAGAGTTTTGATAGGAAATGAATTGTGTGAAAAAATGAAGGAGGAAATGTATTTATAGAATTTTGAAGTGAAAATTAGGTGTAATTAAATTAATTGAAAAAGAAAATAAATGGAAGGGGAGAGAGAGGGTGAACTACAATGGGAGAAGGAGAGAGAAAATTTGATTAAAAATTAATTTTAGAAGAAAAGTGTAAGAGAAGTTTGATAATATGTCGTGTAGAATTTTTTGGAAAATAAAATTATATAAAATAGGTATGTAGATGTAAGAATAGGTAGTAAGAAAAATAGAGATAGAAGATAGTAATGAATAGTAGAAAGTACTATGAATAGTAAACTACACAATTAAATACCGGTAGTAATAAAAATACGCGTAAATAATGCGAATATCTATAATTTTAGCTACCGAAAAATTCTAAAACTAATATTTTTGAAAACCTTATATTTTTACGAGGCTATTAGTATTAACTGAATATGTTGCCATCCGGTGTACTGGAGCACTGTTTTTGAAAACTAATCTCGTTCGGATCCAAAGGACATTAGAAATTCTCAATATGATATTTTAAAGCTTCCCTATATTATACGAACTATTATCAACAATTATTTTCATTTCGTTGTTTAGGGTTTAAGAACGTGGGATTGCCGGATTTTAATCACTAGGTTTGTTATAGCTTTGTTGACTTTAGGTTTCGGTTTGACTTCCGTTGAGTTATTCGCAAGATCAAAAATTTTGGAGTTTTGACCGTTTTATATTTTCAGCTCAATATCTATGGTTTATCTTACTTTATTTGTGATTATTTAATAGTTTTTAGTTCTCAGGATCGTTTAAACCGAGTCTAGGGTTTGAGTTGACTCAATTTGACTTTTAGTGAAAATTGAAATTCAAATTCTAAAATTTACCGAAGGATTTAATATCTTATCATTCGTTGTTGAGCATTATTTGGATATATCGTTTAATTTGCGTTTTAGGAATCGGGTAGATGATTGATTGGCGTATGAATGTTGATTCAACCGATAGTTGCGTTTATATTTTGTTTCAAGGGTTCTCGTTTTCTCAACTAAGAATTTTCGTGTTTAACTTGGATCGATTTTCGGGATTTCAATTTTTGATATTAGACTTCTAGGATTATTTTCTATGAATTATGAAAATTTTCAGGAGTTTACACTAGCAGATACTCTCTAAGGTAGATTTCTTCAAGGAATTAGGAGAGTAACCTCTCTCTACTCCTTTAATTGATTTAGAATGTCTCTTTCTAAGATTTTGTGTTAATTGATGAAGGAGAATTGATCTTTGGTGGAAATTGAAGGAAAACCTAAGTGTCGAATTGGGGATTTTCAATCTACAATCAATTGAAGAAGGTAAGAGTCAATCTGGAACTATAATTCATAGATCTTAAGTTTTTAGGAGAATTTAATCATGTATGTTGTTGAAGATGATTTGTGAATGTATGGACAATGGTAAACATGTATTCTTATAAATTAGGGTTTCTTTATTTCATGGTGTTGAATTGGAGATTTGGTGACTCTACGATTTTCACGAGTGAAAGGTGTGTTGGAGATTTTTGTTTTGATGAATTAAGGTTACGGTTTACATTTCTTATATCGTTATCAACTTTGTAAATTGATTTGCGGAACAGATGTTTCTTTGTCCAAGTGTTTATTTGAGAATAGGATTGTTATTTCTTAAGCAAAAACAAGTATGTCTTTACCATACTTGTTTGTTTATGCTTGTAGGATTAGATTATTAAAACTGACCTAATTCTATTCGGCCTAAATTAAGAGTGTTGTATGTGTTTGGCAGCAGTCAGTAAAGACTACATAGAGTGTGATACTGACGCTGGCAACCTGATGATCTTTATGTGAGGTTATCTCAAGTGGGCTTATACATTGAGATGATTCTTAGTAGTTTAGGAGTAGTGTGAGTACGGCACCCGGGTGTACGGGAGATTCTTAACACCATATAGGTGTTACCTAGTTTCCTATACTACTTGTTTTAAAAGGAGTCTGAGTTGGTCCAGGTTTAGGATTAGTCGCGGATAATCTTAAAATGTGTTGTCTGCTGGATTAATAAAAAGATAATAATTGGTGCTTGATGCATTAGATATTAAGTCGTATGTGAACTGTTTGATGTATGACCATATGCCTGTGTTTTCGGTTTAGATGTACTAGGCCTTTGTGCTCATTCCTTTTTATTTTTCAGGATCAGGTGAAGACCAGATGTGTGTATGACTTATCTGACTTTGATGTTTTCATAGAGCCTGAGGAGGACGATAGTGGAACTGACTACCTAGCTGATATGTAGATGGTTGGATTGGAGTTAGCTGATGATGATGAGTTTATTAGCCTTTAGATTTCTAGTTGTAAAGATTTTATGAGTTATTAGTTTGTTGTCCCAAAGTTATAATCAAGAGGGGAGGGGAGGGGAGGGGGGGGGGGGGGGAGGGGGAATTGGTTATACTATGTAAATGTAAACTTTTGAAATTCTTTTCCAAATTCACAAACTTGATTAAATGATTAAAATGGCTTTTTATTTTCACTTGAAAGAAGACAAAATCAATAAACAATTTCGTTAGTTGAAATCTGAAAGAGAACAAAAATATCTAAACTCGTGAAGTTTATATCAAAGAAAACTCCCAGATGTTAGTTCCTGATTTAGTTTCTGAGCTATGATCAACACTCTCTGAAATAGTTTCTGCATTCAAGTTATATCACATATAAACAAACAATTATGCACGAAAATTAAAGAGATAGAGTTTAGAAGAGTGCAAAGCAATTTATAGAGGTTCCGCCTTGAGCGTCAGTCCTCTCTTCCAGCACCAAGCCGGGATCCGGTTGTCTTTACCGGTATGTTCCACTATCCAAAAACAAACAAGTTACAAGTTGTCTTTTGCCAAAGCACTTGGCTACAATATGCACTCAGCTTGATCCTCCTAGCTTCCACAAGCTTCAATCAATCTACTGAGCCTACTTGTAACTCTCAATCTCACAAGATGTAATAACAAATCAATTTGAGGAATTAAGTAAAATGTATCCTCTAATTTCAGTACAAAGAAAAATATGTGAAACAGTATTTGCTCGAATAATCAGAATTGCTTTGTATTCAATATCAGATTGCTTGTTCGATCTCTATTTCTCCCTTCTGATCTTCGTATATTTATTCTTTGCCTTCAACGTCTTGAAAGGAATTAGTCCCAGATATTTTCCAATAAAATCGGATAGACTACTGTTCATTCTTCTTCTTTCTTCAGCTTTGGATAGATATGAATCCCGTATTTTTTGCTGGTTCCGATCTTTTGAATTTCGGATGTAAATCTTCTTCTAACGTTCTAATTTGAATCAACCTTTGTTGTTGTAGATAAACTTGAAAATAACATTTCTGGTTGCATCTTTATCTTCCACTGAAATAGCAAATAACGCTTCTGAAATTTCAAATTTGAATTCAATTGATTTTTGGATAAACTTGTCCTTGACGTCTTTTAATATCATATCCTTCTGATGATGTCCAAAACGAATCTTAATATGGAATATCTGACACTATTTATTCGTCTGGTGCTTCTTCAATCCATCTGGTAATAATTTGAAAAATTCAAACTTTAATTCAAATGATTTGAATCCCCTTTGGATAATTGAACCAACTTTGTGGAACATAATTGAATGTATTTCCCAAATACATTCACTTTGGTGCTGGGTCTTCAAATATAATTTGAAAGAGATCCGTTCTTTAATTTTGATCGTGAATCTTGCATGTCTCAAGTCTTTTTGAATTAGTTTCTGAAATACCTTCTGATAAATATAGATCTTCATAATGTGATTTTCTTTCTGAATGAGTTTCTGAAAACTCTAAATCCCTTGAAAAATCATTCTGAACGCTTCCTGAATAAGTTTCTGAAAACTCTAAATCCCTTGAAAATCTTTCCAAATACTTTCTGAATTACTTTCTGTTTTGTATTCTTTTGCTCAAACAATTTCACAATACTTACTTACTGCACATTCAATAAACTTGTTAGTAAACACTTAACTCTTTTTGTTATCATCAAAATCCTTATTGAGAGAAATCAACATTCTCCCCCTTTTTGATGATAACAAAACCCATATATTAAAATATAAGTTCAACTTATTGTTTGCTATTTTTCTCCCCCTTTTTGTTAGCATCATAAAAGATCAGAAAGAAGACAAAACAAAATCATAGATTGCAAAAGAAAATCCAAAGATTACATCAAACAGTTCAAAAAGTCAAAATAAGAACATGCAGTGACATCACAATCAGTCTTTCTTAGGTTCAATAAATTTGACAGATTTTCGTGCTTTCATCTTTCTTCTTTGAGGAAAAGTACGAAGTGGGACTTGCATCGGCCATAAAGGTGTAGAGAACGAGGAATGTGTGATTGACGAAGGATGTTGAGGACAGATGAAAGGATTTCCACTTGTTCAGGGTTCAGGATATTCTGGATTATTTGGGCAGAAGGAACGAGCTGCAACTATTGTGGAGAATAGCTGACTCCTCGACCTGTGTGGTAGGTATAGGATTAGGAACTTCCTCAGTATCAGCCGCTTCAAAACCAAAATCTCCTTTTCAACATGAGAATCCATCTCATCTGCACCTTCGTTAACAGCTTGAACATCAGGAAAATTTGAAGGACCAGTTGTTGAGCCTTGTTGCTGATATCGGGTGAAGATTTCTAATAGAGAATTTGTGAAGTTCTTTTTAAATCCAGCAATGGAGTGATCAAACAGAGCAATTAAATCTGATTCTAGTCCAGATTTCGAAGTCTCTCCTGGAGGCTTAGTATACACTGAAACAGTGTCTGAATCACTGTCTGATTCACTCTCTGAAATCGCTCTTTGTCCTTCCTTGATTTCAAATTTTCCTCCTGTTCGAAGCTCATACTTCTTCTTCTTTTTCTCAATACCTTCTCCTTCCCAGCTCTTTTTGTGAATTTTTCAGGTTTTAGCCTTATCTACTTCCTCAGATCCACTTTCTTCCTCAAGAACAAGCTCCCCCTCAGCTAGGCCTTTATTTTCTTCCAATCAAAAGTGAATTTACTAAATTTTGGATGCCTATACCAAGAGCCATCCATGGTGAACCAGAATTTGTCAGAAACAGAAATTCCCATGTACTTGAGATTGACTTCTCCAATGCGTTTCAAAGTAATTGGAAATCTGAAATTTTTGGTAAGTCAACCTTTTTAAATTTAAAGAATCTCATCAAGAGATTTCCATAGGGTCTGTTTTTCTGGTTCTCCACATATGCTTCAAAATAAGGCGAGGATATCTAGTCTAAGCTTTTCTTGATGGCTAAAACTACCAAAGCTTCTTCTTTAGAGATACTGGTGGTACTTCCAAATTTTGGCAAAGACAATCAACCACTATCTTATGCAGCAAACGTACCAATAATTCAAAATTGGTCGAAAAAATATCTTTTTCTTCAAAATTTCCTACTCCATCATTTAGCTCTTGAAAAACCATTTCCCTTTTCAACTTAACAACCATTCATCATCTTTTACATCTAACATTTGAAAACATTCTATCAAATCTTTCTAGTGATCTTGATAGTTTCCCTACAATCTTGGACTTTAAAGAAGAATCTTCTAATTGTACCAGATTATCATAGAATTCTGAATTAAACTTCCTTCAATCACATCCGTCACACCACATATAGTCTACATCCTATTCTATTCAGCCAATGATTCCAATAAAATCCATTGTTTCTAAAAAATTTAAAATCAATGTAGGCACATTCAAGTACCTTATTTTGAACCAACTTCTTCTTTTTGGCTGAAACAGGTGTGATGTCCTCCATTCGTTTCCTTTTTGCAGATTTGCTTGGGTTCTCTCGGTTCCTTTTTCGAGTTTCTTGGAACCACTCTTCAAACCCTCTGAGTTTGTCTCTGACTCAGAATTTGGTTCTGAAACTTTTTGATCTTGATTTTACCTTTTTCTGCTTCTTGATGTGATTTATGACTTCATCATGTACTATTTGGATCGTTTTCACGTTTTGATCCATCATGCATTATGGTTTGTAGGGGTTCTTCAGATTCTGAGGATTCGTCTCGAATCATGATGGGCTTAGTTTTCTTAGTTTTGAAACCTTTTGACTGAGACGAGAAGATTTCCTAGGGCCATTGTGTTTAGGGTTTTGATTTCGTTAGACACGGTTGAAGAGGAGATGAAAGGGTTCTGAAATGAGTAAGATTTAATAGAAGTTGAAAGGGCGCGAGATTGAGGTCTGTTTGTTTATTAAACCGTGTCTCTATTTCCCATAAAAGAAGCGCCTTTCATTTATTTTATTTTATTATATTTATTAATTTGACTTTCATTTATTAGAATAGATGCATGAATTAAGATCATTTAAATGGAAAGCACATACCTATTTCATTTCTTAAAAATTCAAATCTATTTTTGTCTAAAGATTTTGTAAAAATATCAGCACATTGATTTTCTGTAGAAACAAATTCAATATTAATATTTCCATTAGCAACATGATCCCTAATAAAATGATGTCTAATTTCTATATGTTTTGATCTAGAATGATGTACAGGATTTTTTGTTAAATTAATCGCACTTGTGTTATCACATTTAATATTTACATTTTTGTATTTCAAACCATAATCTAGTAGCTGTTGTTTTATCCAAAGAATTTGTGCACAACAATTTCCAATTGAAACATATTCAGCTTCGGCTGTTGATAAAGCAACTGAATTCTGTTTCTTTGAGGACCAAGAAATCAATTTATCTCCTAAAAATTGACAAGTACCAGAAGTACTTTTTCTATCAATTTTACATCCTGCATAATCAGCATCTGAATATCCTATTAATTCAAAATTTTGATTTTTGGGATACCAGATTCCTAATTTTGAAGTACATGCAATGTATTAAAAATTCGTTTAACAGCACTTAAATGTGTTTCAGTTGGATTACTTTGAAATCTAGCACAAATACACACAGAAAACAAGATATCTGGTCTCGAGGCAGTCAAATATAAGAGAGATCCAATCAAACTTCTGTATAATTTTTCATTTACTTTCTTACCTTGAAGATCGAGATCTAACCTTGTTGAAGTACTCATTGGTGTAGCGACTTCTTTTGTATTTTCATATCCATATTTCTTCAATATTTGCTTAGTGTATTTCTCTTGGTGAATGAATATTCCATCATTTGTTTGTTTGATTTGTAATCCCAAGAAGAAATTCAGTTCACCCATCATTGACATCTCAAACTCAGCCTGCATAAGCTTTGCAAATTCTTGACAATATTGTTCATTAGTTGATCCAAAAATTATGTCATCAACATATATCTGTACTACTAAAATATCATTATCATAATGTTTTGTAAATAATGTTGTATCAATCATACCTCTTTGATATCCACTTGAAATGAGATATTCACTGAGTCTCTCATACCAAGCCCTTGGTGCTTGTTTTAAACCATACAAAGCTTTTCTTAATTTAAAAACATAATCAGGTTTAAATGGATCTTCAAATCCAGGGGGTTGTTCTACATATACTTCTTCTTTAATATAACCATTTAAAAATGCACTTTTAACATCCATTTGAAACAACTTGAAATCTTTAAAACAAGCATAAGCAAGCAAAAGACGTATGGCTTCAAGCCTAGCAACAGGTGCAAAAGTTTCATCATAATCTATGCCTTCTTCTTGTGAATATCCTTTTGCTACAAGTCTAGCTTTATTTCTTACAATTTGTCCATTTTCATCTAATTTGTTTTTAAACACCCATTTAGTACCTATAATTGATTTATTTTGTGGTCTAGGCACAAGATTCCATACATTATTTCTTTGGAATTGACTTAGTTCTTCTTGCATTGCATCAATCCAATTATTATCTTTCAACGCCTCATCTACATTACTTGGTTCTATCTCAGATATTAAAGCAAAATGATTTTCAATATTTTGTAATTTAGATCTAGTTCTTGTTCCAGATTCTATATCACCTATAATTAAGTTAGGTGGATGGGATGATTTATTTCCATGCTTTTGATCCTTCGAAATTGTTTTCTTCAGAATTGCTTTCTGCTTTTGTTTCTGCTTTATCTGATTCTAGTCTTATATCAGAATTAGCTTCTGCTATAGTTTCTGCTTTAGGCTCATCTTCTATTAAAGTTTCAGATTTATCAGTTTCTGGTAAAGCTTCATCATCATCATCAATATCATTTTTTACATCATCAATAAAACGTACATTAATGGATTCTTCAATTACTTTTGTTGTTTTATTAAAAATACGATATGCTCTACTATTTTGTGAATATCCAACAAAAATAGCTTCATATGATCTTTCATCAAATTTACCAAGATTATTTACATTCTTTTTCACAAAACATGTACAACCAAACACATGAAAATATGAGACAGATGGTTTTCTCCCACGAAACAGCTCATATGAAGTTTTTGTAGTATGTGGTCGAATATAAACTCTATTCATGACATAGCAAGCAGTTGATACAGCTTCAGCCCAAAAATATTCAGCTATTTTACTTTCATTTAGCATAGAACGAGTCATTTCTTGTATTGTTCTATTTTTCTCTACTACTCCATTTTGTTGAGGTGTATATGGTGCTGAAAAATTATGATTTATTCCATATTCTTCACAAAAATTTATAAAGAGTATTATCAAATTCCTTTCCATGATCAGTTCTTAATGCAACAATAGACACCCCTTTTTCATTTTGTATTTGCTTAGCAAACTTTTGAAAAACATTGAAAGTATCAGTTTTTTGTTTTAAAAAGAAAACCCATGTATACCTAGAAAAATCATCAACAATTACAAAACCATATTTATTTCCTCCCATACTTAAAGTTCTTGTAGGACCAAATAAATCAAGATGTAAAAGTTCAAGTGGTCTTTTTGTTGAAATTATATTTTTGCTTTTGTGGGATACAGAAATCATTTTTTTTCAAACATGTTGCACATTTCACATCATTTTTTATATTTATTTTAGGCAATCCAACAACTAAGTTTCTTTTAGAAAGTTTTTCTAGATGATTAAAATTAACATGACCAAGTTTTTTATGCCAAACATGTATATTATCATTCATTGAAAGAAAACAACATTGAACATTCATATCTGAAGGTGTGATTAAATATATGTTTCTTTTTCTAAAGCCTTCAAACAATTTGGTTCCATCAGTATTATAAGCATAACACTTATTTTTCTCAAAGGTCATTTTATAACCTTTATCACATAATTGGCTTATACTTAGTAAATTATGTTTTAATCCTTTTACTAGTGAAACATTTTCTATTAAATAAGGAGGATAACCAATAGTACCTGTACCAATTATTTTACCACGACTATCATCCCAAATCTTACATAACCTTTTCTTTCTCACAAATTAGTGAACAAGGAAGCATCACCTGTCATATGACTTGAACATCCACTATCCAAGTACCAAGTTCCTTTTATTTTGGTTCCTTGTTCCTGCAATTTCACAAAAAAGGTATCAAACCTTTTTAGGAACCCAGACAAACTTGGGTCCTTGATAAGTCAAGCTCGTTTTATCATGTTTCTTAACTTGATAAGTACTGAGCTTGTTTCTTTTGTAGAAACAATATTTCTCTATATGACCAACTTTATTGCAAAAGAAACATACATATGAATGTGTATTATACTTCTTATTTACCTGATGATAATAGTTCCTCTTTGGATAAGCATTATTATTTCCATAGCTGTAGGTTCTGTTGTATCTTTTGATTTGATAATTTTGTTGAGCATTCTTTCTAAAAGAGTTTCTGCTTTCATTTTTCATATCATTTTTCTTTCTATGTACAACCACTACCTCATTCATATTCTTTGCTTTTACAAATGTTGTATTATTCACTTTATTTGATGAATTTCCATGATCATATCCAAGTCCACACTTAATGAATGACGGTCTTTGACTACTTATTAAAAATTTTAGTTTTTCTTCACTTTCATTGAATTATTAAAAGTACTCTTTATTTCTTGTGACAAAACTTCTACTCTTTCTTTTAAATCCTTGATTTCATTTTTCAAAACATCATTTTCTTTTCTCAAGAAATCGGATTTGATATGTAATTGCTCGTTATCCTTCTTCAAAATGTCATTTTCATCAACTAACAATTTATTTGTTTGTTTTAAAACATCTTTTTCATTTTCAAGGTTTTGTTTTCCGCATCTAGTTTGGAAATTTTCAAATCAGCTTTCTTAAGAGCTTTCAGAAGCTTTTTCATTTCAACACACTACTAGAAAACTAGCCTTTAGAGACAGAAAATTTGTGACGGAAAATTTCTGTCTCTAAAAAAATGATTAGAGACAGATTTGCGACGGATTTATGATGACATGAATTATGAATAATCTTCTAATTTTTATATGCTTTTGCGACGGAATTTGCGATGGATTACACATTGATTTGCGACGAAAATTTTTCCGTTGCAAATTTGTCTCTGATTTTAGAGGAAAATAAATTATTTTAGCGCCAATTTCTATTTTTTTAAATTCTGTTGCAAATTTGTCTCTAAACTAAATTATTACATATATGTATATATAAATAATTATGTTTAAAATTTATTTTAAATTATACATATCTAATATAATATATATAAATGTGCATTATAATAAGGACATATATTATATTTGTAAATTAATTTTATATATAATAACTATAATATGTATAATCATTTGTTATTTACAACTAATTGTATATATTTTATTTATAATATATTTAACATTACATTACATATTTATATAAATAAAGTATAAATTAAAAATAGTACTTAAAACATAAATATATATTTATATCTTATTATATATTCTTTTACATAATAACTTATATAAAAACTCAAATTATACAACTTAATAAAATAGTATATAATAATAATATAATATGTTATATGCAAGTAATATCATAAAATACTAATTAAAAATAAAGTATATTTCAATAATAATATATGTAAAATAAAATAATTAATATAAAATGTAAACTTAGTATATTTAAACATATACAAATATATAAATAATATATTATATTTTAATAATATATTAATAAAAAAATATATATTCATATTATTTATAATTTTTTATTATATATTTATTATGACTATTCATATATTTTTTAATATAAAAAATTTATTATATATATCTTACATAATTTATATTTACATACTATATTTTATTTAAAATATAATAACATATTTCGGGAAAAAATATACTATATAAAAATATAGTATATTTAAGTAATAAAATATGTAATATATAATAATTAGTTAAATATATTTAAATTGGTATTATATATTATTTATTAATATAATAATGAAAGATATATTTTTATATTGTTTACATTATTATAATTTATTAAGTGCAACAAAAAAATAAAAAAATAAACACATTAATTAAAATATACAATTATTAATTTAATATAAAATATTAAATAACTAATGTAAAAAAGTATAATTTATTATATATCATTAAATATATATAAAATTTATGTATAACATTATTTATATTATATAATATATAATATTTTTTAATAATAATATCATATTTGGAAAAAAATTATAATATACTACTGAAAATATTAATATATAATAAATATATAATTTAAAATAATTATTATAAAATGTAAACATTATATAATTAATATTATATATTATTTTAATAAAATATTAATGAAAAATCCTTAATAAATATGTAAAGTGAAATTATAAAATAAAAATAAACTATAAAGATAAAAAATGTTTTATAGTTATAATATTGTAAATTGTGGTATCTCTTAAATAAACAGTAGTGAAACTTTACTCATGAAGATACGAATTGGTTTATCGGTTTAGTGCTTGTGAAAACTTCAATGTTAAGTGTGCTTAGTATGTAGCATTCTATGATAGGTGACCTCTTGGGAAGGATAAATAAGAGGCAAATGTGTATTTTTTAATAATTTGTTTAGAATCAGAGACAAATTTGCAACAGAATAATTTTATTTAATATTTACTAATTGGATATTTAAAAATAACTAATTATAAAATAGAGACAAATTTGCGACAGAAATTCCGTAGCAAATTTGCGACAGAAAATAAATCTGTCTCTAAAAGAATTAGCGACAATGATTTTTGAAACAGAAATTGCGACAGAAATTCTGTCTCTGAAAGTCTTTAGAGACAGATTTTTCACTTTCAGAGACAGAATTTTTTGTCTCTAAAGCCAAAATTTCTTGTAGTGACATACATTTCATTATCATGTATTTCATTCTCGGAATCAGAATGTACCTCAGATGTGGCCATTAAACACAAGTTCGCCTCTTCTTCATCATCACTTTCTGCTTCTGAATTTGTTTCTGATTCGTCCAAGTCACTCCATGTAGCCATCATAGCATGACTTTTCTTTGTAAATTCTTCATCTTCTTTTTCAGAACTGGACATTCGTATTTAATATGTGCTGGTTTTTTACACTCATAGCACACAACTTCTTTCTCTCTTTCTTTTCTTCTTTTTCTTTAAGGCTGCTACTTGCATTAAATTTATTAGATCTATTGTAATTTTTGAATCTTTTACCTTTATTCATCTTCATAAACTTGCTGAATCTTCTAGCTAACATATTGAAGTTCTCGTTGTCATCGTCCTCGTCAGAATCAGATTCAACAATTTGTTTTGCCTTAAACGCTATTGCTTTGGAATTAACTTATGGTTCTTTTGTAGTATCAAGGTGAGATTCATACGCCATTAATTTCTCCCTTAATTGACTTAATGTCAGCTTGTTCAAGTCTTGGGCTTCCTCGATCGCAGTCTTCTTTGCGTCCCACGTCTTGGGTAGTATTCGAAGTATCTTCCTAACAAGATCTGATTCGTCTAATTTCTTTCCAAGAGAAGTTAACTCATTAGTAATAGCAGTAATCGGTTAAATGCATCTTTTATTTTCTCATCTGATTTTATTTTAAACAATTCATATCGTTGAAGTAACGTGTTTATCTTAGTTTCCTTAATTGTATATGTTCCTTCATATGTGTTTGAAAGAGTTTCCTATATTTCTTTTACTGTTTCACATGAGGAAATCAAATAAAATTCAGAAGGAGCAATTGTTGTGAGTAAGATATTCTTAGCCTTGTTGTTCTTCTCAATCAACTTCAACTCATCATCAGTGAACCCAGCTTCATCTGACATTGTTACTGGATTATCTCCGAACGCAATCACCTGCCATGAAGCATAGTCATTAGCTTTGATATATGTAGACATACGCATTTTCCAATAGAGATAATTAGTTCCATCAAAATATGGAGCTCTATTAATTGCTATGTTATTTTCAGCCATTTGGATCACTCAATTAAAGGATGAGCACGGCTCTGATACCAATTGTTGGTCCCAAAGTATAATCAAGAGGAGGAGGGGGGGGGGGGGGGGGGGGGGG